>JASCZW010020360.1:0-12362 GCA_034211315.2 Aedes japonicus | reverse complement strand
AGGTAAAGCATGTATTGCCTTGCACAACCAAGCGCTTTTTGTGGTCAGTTTGTTTGGTGATACGTCATAAGGGCATCTTGGCAGTGGTGTCTATTTTACGGAACAACTTGCCATACTACTGTTCATAGGCAGGGCAACGGGATTGGCATCCTTCGCTTCAGCCCTTCATTCGGCTATGCTGGCAGCGTCACTACGTCCAAAGCGACAATCGCCGTTCAATGAGAGCATCTATAGGATGACCGAGGTAATCCGGTAGGTGCAACAGAGATAACATTAATCAACCAATAGTTGTTTCAATTTCGCTACTGTTTCGTTCTGGCACACTTTTGAGGTATCACGATTTCACCGGTTAAGCCGAACAGATGATCTACACGTGTCTTCAAGTGATCTAAATTTAGGCTCAATTGAACCGATAAAGCTACAAGGCCGGGTCTGGATGTATAGAAAAGAATAAGATTACGTTACAAACTGTCCGTTCACACAGCTGAAATAGCAATGATTTTACTCGAAAATCGTAGACCCAACGTTGTAGGGACATATTTTTTGTATGTTCCCAAATACTGTGGCCATTCATTATCAATAACGTAGTAAAATTCGGTTGTTGTTGGTAAAATTTCAGTGGAAATGCATGAGTGCCCGTGGTTGCTTATATAGTTGACTTCCGTCTTAACACAAACCGAAGATGAATAAGGAGTCATTCTATAGAGAATTTATAATGTTTTCATTATTGAATGCCCTGACAAACATATGAGCATCAATTAAGTGTTTTCCAAGTAGTTTTACTTAGGTTTGATTTGCGAAATTTTGTGTCTCATTAAAAGCAAAATACATTGCTGGCTGCGTCTTAATTCATAAAATTGAGGGAAAAAAACCTTACAGAGACTGCATTTAGTAATAAATCCATCGAATGGGACGAAGTTTGCATCCATTAATATGAGCCTAATCTGGCGCCATAATAGGAACGACAATAAATCCATATCCCTCAGAATGCTCTCTGAGTTCATAAAAGAGAGCTGTGTAGCTTTTTCGCTTAGTACCTACTGCCAAATATCTTATCTAACTTATCTTAGTTAGTGTCTTACTAGTTGAATCTCGCTTATAGCTTGAAAACTTACGGATGTTATGAATTAGCAACGTAATCGATGGTTCCATAATAGGCTGAGTCAAGGACGCATACCCCAATATTTCGAAATTTAACCTAAGCTCAACGGTGAAACGATAAAATCAAGCAGCAACAATGCATTAGGTCTAACTGCTACTTGATAGATTCTCTTCAAGCGACTTTCTTCTTTAATAGTCAACAGTCGGTCTATTAATCGATTTGATGATGCTTTTGACGTGTTGATCCTTAAATACACTTCATATTACCGTGCTGCGTGAAGAAAAATGCCTGAACGTGTTTTCTCGTAAGCCATTGTCAGGAATGCAAATAGAATGTTTCGAGAACGAGGGAGCTTCTGCATGCTTCGGTCGTGCGTAGGCAAGACGTAGTGAATACAATCGATTCCCTCACGAAACGTACGAGCTGCCGGTAGTATTCCCTGTTAATTGTTAATTGCAGCAATGTTGTATTTCGTTTTCGGTTGGAGACCTGGGTTAAGTGTCTGGCTTCCGACAGACGCAATTTACCGAACGAAAGCTGGTCCAGAGTCGAGTCAGTATGACAGTGGTATTAGTGCAAAACAAAGAACATACAAACGAAACATAAACCTTTTATTTTGGCACTTCATGTTTGTGTATTGGTGAATCTAGTGCCGGACCTTGGAAAAAGAGCCGGAAACTTTTACTCGATGTTGGGTCAGATTCAAAGAGCGGATCCAGATCCGACCCGACTGAATAAAAAAACGTTTTGACGGCTGTTAGCGCGGACCTAGGGCAGAACCTAGTGCCGCACTGGCAGTAAACCAAAAGAACGCGGTTTGTTTGTTGGTGGTAGACAACCTTGGCATCCGGAGGCAAAAAATTATTAAGATAGGGGTGTTTTTCTGCTTGAGCCAAGCGAGGGTGATCGATGATTATTAGCAGTTTAGAAGTTTGATATAGAGTCGCCTCATAGCGGGAATTTTGATCATTGACAGAGTGTGTAGCGAAAAGAAGAAGACCAGTGACGAAGGACTGACCATTTGCTTGGTCAGAAGCAGCAAATAAAGGCAACAAGCATGCGCGCGTGAAAGGCTGGCATATAATTTCAGATGCATTCACCACGTGGTGTACAGAGTATTGTGATGCAGGTTGCATATCTAACGGGCGGTTTCGCAACGTTATTTTTTGCGCTTATTGTGTCGCGAATTAATTACGAATCAACGTCGAAATTTTTTTTTTTTACGGATGAACAAGATAGTGTCATTAAGGAAGCAGCCATGGGTGAGATCTTTCTGATTATAACTGTATAATAATAAACTTATTACTAAATAACACTAAACACGGGCCGGGTTTGGAAATTTAACATTTCCAAATCTGGAAGTGTGTTGCACGGCACTTATCCAAATGATATCGGTAATGTTTAAATGCGGGGCTTCTTGCATGTGAAAGTAGCCTCGGAATGGGCGTGACTCTCCAGACATTCTGAAACGGGTTGGTGGATCTGCAGTAGAGCTATCACCTTCTAGCTCTAGCTGCTTCCAATGGTCATTTGAAGGGTTTTTGTAAACAGATTTCTTCCATAATACCATTGCCGGCCAATGAGTGTTAGATTACACACAAACAAACACACACACACACACAACTTTATACTTGATTGCATAAGCTTAACTTGAATCGAACCAGCTAAAATAGATCAACTATGCGTTTCCCGCAACGGTGTCCTGTCAATCCTGTCAATCATTCAATATCAGAGATCAGTTTTTCTCAGAGATCTTAGATTTTTTGCAAACTTTTGCCATGGATTTGTTTGACCAAATAATTTATACTGCCAGTATAAATTATTGTTAGCAGACATCGTTAGCAGACAATGAGGAATTCTTGCTCTTTCGTTTGTCTGGACGTTCAACAACATCTTGGAAATGCTATTTATTTCACAGAGATTCCACCAACTTATTAAAAGTTAAGCAAAACAACCAACTTCCCAGGTTTTTTTTTACAATTTCTCGTACTGTGATGGAGCGTGCGTCCCCGCAACAAAGCTCGGGCTCACAAGTTCCTACCTTATGCTTCCACGGGTCAAAATATGACAAAGACCGCCAGCTAAGGCTTGCGTACTTAACTGGTAGCCTGGCACTGTTGTCCTTCTGACTTCAGCTAGATTGAGGAGGTGCGTGCCGAGCGTCCGTCCACCAAAGAGGTGCGGCTCAACAGCGGCTGAGTGAGAAACGCTGTATCTCGTCAGCTATACCTTAGAGGCAGTCCAACGCAATATAGGTAGCGCGACCCCGGTAAGGTAGCATGATGAAATCTTACCCTACCACGAAAAAAGTAAGTATTCTTTATACGGTATAATTTTAGATCATCCATGGAATTTCCGAGTATTGTATGAAATTTTTTTCTTTCATGGCAACGATAATGTAAGTCCATCTACAATTGCAGCAGGACCACAATCGAAAGACATGCAGACAGGTACACATGTTATTCCATTTTATATTATAACATACCTTCACAATATTTTTTATGCTATTTCAGCTTCCGCATTTAGCCATCGTCATAAGCTTCAATCCACCATTGAACGCTACCACCATAAGGCGCTATAACCTTAGCAATTATTGGCCAGGCTTTTGGTTCAAATGCCAAAATTTCACTACAGGCAAAAGGAGCATCAACCAATCGCTTCTAGCATCTATGTCTCTAACGTGGACGTGACGTGGACGTGACTTCCGCTTCCTGACATGTATGTTCATGTTCACCAGGTACTTTTTTCACTGTTTGGTCAGTTAAACCGACCTCTCGACCAAGCGCACGCAGCGATGTGGCCACTTTTCTCGGTCTCCTCTTCAGCATCTTTTAGAGCTTCTTGTCGCTCAGGATCGTCGGCCGTCCGGAACCGGGCTTTCTTTCGATGCACTGATTGTTGTCTAATAGTGTCAAGATGTTGTAGATAACGGAACGGGCGTACCCGGCGTCCACAAAGTGCCGCTGATGTCCATTTCCAACCCGGCGGGGTGCCGTGCTTTGAACGCGCACACTTCTGAACGGAGTTGCTTGACTGTTTCTGCCATGACGGTTAGAGTTCGACTGATAGAGCAGTCAAATTTTGTCTGCTGACTCATGGGTTGCTATGATTGATGCTGCATGGGTAGTTTTGTCAGTGCAGGTGAAGGTAAACCCACAAAAATCGGCAATTTTTGTCCATTTTTTCAGTGCAAACGTTATAAACTTGAATTTCTGTTTTCTAAAAGCTGAAGTATTTATTATTATTTTTTTTTGCTTTCCATCGACCTATTTCTCACATGGTGACAATCTCGACGCCAGGAAGACGACTCTGCCAACTGGACCCTACCTATCGACTCATGAATATGAGCCGGGACCAACGGCTTTACTTCCCTTCCGAAGGTAGACGTGACCAGATTTTTTCGCCTCAGTAAAAACCACCAACGTCGACTGGGATTGAGCCCAGACCCACTGGGGTGCCAAGTAGCAGTCACGCTTACCACTACACCACCGACGCCGGCATATGCTGAAGTTTTACTGATTAATTATTACTATCAAGTATCCTGTAGTTTTTGGAACGATATTTTCCTAGTTCCAAATTGCCGCCAAATAGATCAAAACATATACCGGTTTTAAAATAATGCAAAATAGATCCGGTATAAAGCAAAATTTACAAAAATAAATTCAAACCACAATTTGAACCGCCGTTGAAGATGCCTCAATCGACCAATTAGTTGCATCTGTAGGCAAAGTTTCACTGCAGCGGTTTGGTTTTATCTGGATTATTTTTTAAAGCTTTCTTCAATCGCAGAATCCCTTCTAATTCATTGTCTTGTATGCAGCTCCAATTAATAGCAAGATCAACTTGAGCTATCGGTCTGAATTCACAGTAACGCTGCCTGAAGGGCCGAACACGGACGGACGGACCCGTAAGCGGATACACTTACGCAAAGCCCGCGGGAACGTAGAATCTTCTTTCAACGATACGATCCAACAAATCGAATAAAACAATTCGCAATACTTATTAAGCTTTTTACATGATGTTTTTCTAAGCAGGGTACGACACACTCACTGAAATTGTTGGCGAAGGATACAAAGCATCACAATCAAAGGATGGGCAGGACACAGAAAATCCCAAGTAACATTTTTAATTAGATAAACGCTTCATAGGCAATACGTATACAACTTTAAACTGAGTAATGGTTAAGTAGTGGTTGCACAAGCGCCCAGCCAATATTTTCACAAGCAAATCTGGCGAATCTACCCAGCTTCATGAAAATGAAAAAATGTCAAGCAGAATATGTAATCGGTTTATAGCCTCAGGAAGCTTTTATCCAAAAATTATACAACTTATTACGTAACTGTTCTTTTGAAACGCATATTCAGCATATTTATTTGTTCATCGCAATTTCTATTTTTAGAACTGTGGCAAACAGCTTTTTTATTGGTAGTCTTAACACGTTGATATAAACGCTTAAACATAGTCACTATACAGCAATCGAAAAAATATGTATGTCAAACACTGTTTACAATACTCGTGGACGGTATTACGGCAATGGTGTTGTTTTATCGTTGTAATGCGTAATTAACATTTAACTATATGAACTTTGTATTATAATGTTTATATATAGTATATATTTATATATCACTTACCCGTGTACTTACCAGATTTGAACTCTGCACCTTCACCTTAAGAACGGTGACTGTATCCTCAGATCCATATCAGCTGTGAGGAATTCCAGTAACCCGTATTCAAAGTGTTCAAAACATATTTTAGTTCTAATAATGTTGAACAACAATAATTGCTGAAGCTCTTTACGAACAGATTTGTACTGTTTTGAAAATCAGTGTCACCGAGATTCTTATAATCTAAACATGATCACCATCCAATTTGCGTTGTTAGCTGTGCCGCGCTTGGATTCATTTGTTATATTTTTTATAAACTACATTAATATCAATTTCATTTATAACTGTTGTTATAAATTGCTATATTTATCATTGCTATATTAATGAATTCCCGGTGATTAAAAAAAATTCACTAAGACCGGGAATTGAACACCTGATCTTCTGCTCAGTGGAATTTATATTGTTTATTTGAAAGCAATTTTCTGACAGTGCTGTCAATTGCGCGAATCTCCAAATATGAACTCCTCAAATAAGCTTCATACTTTCTCAGATTTCGTTTTCAATAGTAAATACCGCTTTTCTTAATTTTTTTTAAACATCCTTCGAAATATTTTGAAATCTAAATGCTCTGCTCGATAAAATGGACGGTATTCCTTTTATTTAGTTTGACAGCTAAGACTCAACTCAAGAGCTCAAGCTCAAGAACTCCATATAAATATCTGCATATATGCTCCATACTCTGTGCCGCAACTACACTCAGGAAATTATCCCTACGATCAGAACTATTAACCACAAAGCCATAAGAGATCGTATTAAAAGATTATTGTTGCATTGGTCGATAAAAGCATGCCTCTTCTACGCTTTCAATTGACATCGCTTATCAAGCGTGTATAGTCTCGTGGGATTGTGGCTCGGCTCTGGATGCCGAGGTTCATGGTTCGCATCCCGATTGCAACTTTTTTTTTCATGTGAGGAAAATATTCATACAATCGTCATATGATTTCTTTCCATATGGGAATCGTATAAAATTTGCAATAATGTCTTCTGGCAAATTTCCATACTATATTCGAATGAAATTTTTTCGATGTGTTCGCTCAATGTACTTATACAACATTTTATACAGCTATAATCACTAAGCTGTATAGCGGCTAAGGTATTTCTAATATAAAGGCTTTTGAAAAGCTATTATAAAGCCAACAAATAAAACTGTGTAAGAGAACACAGAATGATAATTCAAAAGCTTAACTGACTAATTTCTTAGCTACATAAACAAGCTGTGTAAATGCAGACAAACATTGTTCGCATAAGAGCTTTCTTTTCAAAGTATGCAACCCAAAGCTAAATGTTGTGTTAAAGCTGTGTTACATTAAGCATAAGTACTGCATCGATTTTTTAATTCTGCTTATAGCTTATTCAGCTTCACTTGCTTTTACACAATTATAAAACAGCTTATAAGTTCTTACTTCGGCTTAGGCAACTAAAAATGTTAGTTGGGATGATACTGTTAATTCCCCACTAGACTCTGGTTGTCACACCACTTTATCGTCAAATTTCAACTTTAATGACACCCTAATGCTCCTCCCAACCCAGTTTTATATTCAATTTTATAAATGTTATAGAAGATTATCCTTGTATGTATCCTAATAAAATCATTATATAAGGTCTGTATCCAAAATAATTTGGCCACCTCAAAACTTAAGTAAAACACAATTTTCGCATTATGGATTGTTCCGATAATTATAGATATGCAAATGATTTACCGTCAATTCAAAATGCGTGCAGTTTTCAACAAATTTTTGGCTGCGTCCGGTTGTTTACATCCAAATTAAAGTGAGTTGTCATTTTTTCAAATTTTTTCGTACGGAAGTTTGAAAATGCGAGGTCTTTCTTCCGAGCAAAGGAAACGGATTGTTCACAAACGGTGCACCCTCAGTGGTCTGTCGATCAAAAACTAGCTAACGAAGAAGGTGTGAGCATCGGAGCAGTTAACACCTCATTATGGAAGCAACAATCAATGTGCAACTAGCGATTTGAAATTGGTTCACTGTTGTAGAAGCCCTTGATCCGAAGTACACCTTGAAGCTAGCACCTTGCTATACATATTTGCGCCTTTGTTTTGATTTGCTGTGTTATTTTGACAGAATATTTGAGATTGTGTTCGTGTGAGTTCATTATTTGGGGCGCATTATTAAGCTTGGGACCGAGCTTGGGACCGATGTGCTAGTACTGACTGAGCCAAGAAAAAAATCGTACTTGTTCGGGACCTACTGGTCTTAGAGTTATCATGGAAGTATCAACAACAGTGGTCTGTCATAGATTCCCCGATACAAATTAGAAAACCCGGTCCCGCTGACCATACAATCGACAGATATACGAAGGACATCCTTCAGCATCAGTCCGAGATGTGACAAAAAAGCTAAGTAACGTTTTGCATTAAAAAATGGACAAAATTGCCGATTTTTCATGGATTTACCCGTCACCCGCAGTGACGAAACTACCCATGCAGCATCAATCATAGTAACCCATGAGTCAACAGACAAAATTTGACAGCTCTATCAGTCGAACTCAAACCGTGATGTCAATAACAGTGGAAGCTAACTCCGTTCAGAAGTAGTGCGCGTTCAAAGCACCTTACCACGTCGAAAACGGACATCAGCGGCACTTTGTGGTCGCCAGGTACGCCCATTCCGGCATCTACAACATCTTGGCACTATTAGACAACAATAAAAGCATCGAAAGAAATCCCGGTTTCAGACCGGCGACGACCCTGAGCGTCAAGAAACTCCAAATGATGCCGAAGAGAAAGACGGAGAGAAAAGTGGCTACATCGCTGTGTGCGCTTGACCGGGGGGTCGGTTCAACCGGCCAAATAGTGAAAAAGTACCTAGCAAATATGAACATACATGTCAGAAAGCGGAAGTCCTTTGGTTTCGGAGCTGCAGGCAAAGGCAATGACGCAGCGACAGCGGCTGAATAAGATGGTCAACTCGATTTTCCAGGCGAATCACGACGACAAGACCTATCGAAGACGACAAGACCTATCTCACCCTGGATGGCAACGACTGGCAGACTGAGATGTAAAAGCCGCTCTTCTTCGTTCCGACTGGCCGTGAACGGGGGAATTTATAGTACGAAATGCCTAGCCGGAAGTTGCGTCGTTCATCAAGAAATATCATCATTTATGAGTACTTTTGTTCCTCTGTGTATCAACTACTCACCGTGTGCTGGGTGACGTAGTATTTGCTTGTGAAAACAAAAGGGTTTCATTGATTGTAAGTGAATGAGTTCAGGTGAGATGAAAAGAGCCGCAATAAGTAGTTTTTCGCTTATTAATGCTAACTATTATACTTAAATCTAGTTCAGAACTACCTTAGCTAGTGCGAGTTATAATTAAATTAAGAATAATCAAGTGAAACATAAGGTAAACACTGAAACAAATGAACAACTGAATCAAATCAAAATATTCTGAAACTATTCCCTACATTAGTTACACGTTTACGGTGGACGATTGTTGCAGGACACAGAAAGGTTCGTTTATCTGAAGAAACACTAAACGTAAGTATAACAACATAAATGTACACTAAGAGCAACTGAATTTAATACAAAATTATTAGTTAATTGAGAATGCGATAAAGCTTCTCTGTGCCCTAGGGTTGAGGTCCCGAAATTGAACCTTCTTATACTTAAGCTAGTTAATATTAGAACAATGGAACTAAAAGCTAAATATGCTTACTGGAATTATGTTTATTTTTCCAAAGGGATTTTATAACACATACAACTCAAATGAAGTATAACGGAATCGGAAATATTTGTTTTTTCTCGTTTTTCCGGTTGCTAGCGCAACAAACACACCAAATAATAAATGTGCAAAGTTGAAATGGAGCTGTAATGCGGGAAACTTCCTCAACTTTGATTTGAGGAATAAGATACTTGCTAAATAGCTCATTTTTTGAGTTACAGCCAATTTAAGACTAATATGTACCAAAACATTAATAGTTGAACAACTCCGTAAACTTTGAGATTTGACCATAAGCGTAGATCAATTTTTTCATTGAATTTTCCCCTATCGCAACTGAAAATATTTGCATAAAGAAACCGAACACCCTGTATAATGTTTTTATCAGGTGATAAAATCGTTTGAATCATAGCTGAAGGAAATTCCATAAGTCTATTTCTCTTTAGAAAAACAAAACAAAATTGTAAACTGTTTAGGATAAGTGTATAGTAAACGAATTGTATTGAATTGAAATTGATCTAGATTTTAGTTTTAGCCTTCGATTCAGCCCTGAATTCAACATCCTCTTATAATTATTATTGTCACAGTCATCGTAGCAACCTAGCTAAATATACGGCAAAAGAAAATAACAATCGCTCTGGCTAATATATTTCTGAAAGTAATTTGGGATTGCTCAGTAATAGTTTCCAATAAACTAACAATATCCTATTTTCATTCCACCAGGAACCTATATCCGAAAATCTGTTCTCATCGCACGCCAATCACATCATTTTCAATTTGTTGCCACAGGCCATCAGCACAGAAAACTGTAGAAAATCATGGCCCCACTTCCTCCGACGGCGAGCTCCTTCCCAGGATACGTTCACTTTGCCGATAGTGAAGTATTCGACAGGCAAATATTTACACCAGTCCGATACAATGTTCCGCTGTTTGTGTATAGAAGTTAGTGTGAAAATTATCTTCTACCTACCCTCGCCCTCCCTTGCCACAATCCAGCGGGACGCGAGCCTTTTTCCTCTCCGTTGAATATCCCATCTGCTTCGACTATAAATGGTTCCGCCCGCCGTTCTTACTCTCGCCAGGTGTTTCCTTCTTCGTTTAGCATTGACCCCAGGGGAAACGATGCGGAAGGAAATCGAAACAATAAACAACTCCATACTGTGGAAGAGAACGATCAGAAACTTCCAACCTACCTTACCTACCGCTAAAAGGGGAGAAGTTTATTTTTCGCAATCCAGCTGCTCTTGGGAGGAACTTCTCACCAGCCCCGTCAAACTCGAGGAAAGTCGAACAGAAAAGAAACTTTTATTGAAACTTTCAGTCAATCTCTTTCTGATTGCGACACCGACCAACCGTCTTCGTCCTCGTCGTCATCGTCGTCACAGGAGTTGGAAATTTGTTGTTTTACTCATCTCACCTTCCCCGTTGGTGGAATGAAACCATCAGAATTGAACAATATCCCTCAAGACGGGCGACACACAGCTGTTTAAATGCCTCTTCCTTCCATTCGATCCTTTTTTCCAACTCGGAAAAGACTGTCAGTTGGTTATTCTTTTCTTAATAACCGGCCCTTCCTCAGTTCTCATCGCATACCTACGTATATTCTATTCGTTTCAGAACTTTCACCCCCCGCATGTTGGGACATGAAAACTCCGGGAAATCGTCGACAGCAGCGGCCGCCGCCAACGACAGTTGCTCAAGAGGATGACAAACTATGGCGAACTGCCAAATTGGAAAGGTACTTTTATGAGCGATCATCCTCTTTGGTTTCTCCTCCTCACCCGTATGGGGAAGGTTAGGTATGTACACACTTTGCAGTTTACACATAAACATGGCAGTTCCTGGTTTATGGCAGACGATTTTTTTTTTTATTGCGCAAGAATGATTCTCTATACATGGAAGATGGAAAAAGAGTGCAGTTAAATTTTTAGTTACCGTCATAAAGCGTTTTGGTTGGTACTATGTAACGCAGTTGTTCGGATGTATTGTGAAGGAGGTTAACAGAGTTAAGATTTCAATTGACGATCGAGACTGTTTGTTAAGAGTTTAGGAAGAAAATTTGAAATTTCATTATCAATTGACTCAACTGACAAGTTAACTCGTATTATGAAGTTCTTCAAAGCTAAATAGCATGCCGGGAAAGCCATCAAAATATGGTATAAGTTTTGTAACAATATCTCTGCAGTCTGCAATTTACTTTTAAAGCCATCGACACGTATGAAAAAGTTAATAATAATAGTTAAGTTGTGATAGTATCACTCCATTTCCTGTGAAAATGATACAGAAATTGAAGGTAAAGTGCAAGTTGTACTTAGTATGATGGAATAAAGACCTCCACCCTACACAGAAAAATAATTAATTTATCAAGCGTGAAAAATATCCCCTCGTTTAAATCCAAGCTAAAGGAGACGTAAACCATGAAATTGTTTGCAACTTTTCATGTGCCATACAACAATACTGGCAATCTTTCATACAACAGGCTGCATTCAGGCGTTATCTGGCTTAAGTTTACATGAAATATCCCATTATTTTCTGGCAAATCTAGCATTCCCTTTATGTGCATTAGAAAACGCAGAAAATTCAATGTTTCTTTTTATCTGTGTATCTACCAGGAATCCGCAGTCAAACTAAATTCGAGTATCGTCTAATTGAAGATTTTTCTTTTTTTTCATTTTCATATATTTGAGTAAAGGGTGTCCACGATGAAATTGCCACACACAAAATTGATTCGCAAAATTCGAGTTTTCATCCGATTGCCATCAAATGTTCAGGGATTGAGAAATAACTATTAAACTTCATTTTACCATTTTACTCGTATTTTATTTACAGTCCATACGCAAATGCCCGCATTGGACTTAACCCGGCCATAAGATTCTGCACAACCTGTGAATCAACCGTTTTTTGCATGTAAACCCATACT
>JASCZW010020359.1:0-12375 GCA_034211315.2 Aedes japonicus | reverse complement strand
ATAGTATGGAAGAAATCTGTTTACAACGATCCTTGGGAGCAGCTTTAATCCGGTTGCTAGAAAGTGATAGCTCTACTGCAGATCCAGCAAACCATTACAATAAGCCCCGCATGTTAACATTGCCGATATCATTTGGGCATCATAAGGGCACGACAACACACTTCCAGATTTGAAAATGTTAAATTTGAATATAGGATTTCTTTTATATAGGGTATGTGTCCCGTGACTCAGCCTAATATGCAACAATCGATTACATTTTTCATTGTAACTCATAAAGTATTTGAGCCGGAAACAAAATTTAACTAGCCATACATTTCCTAACATATGTTTAATAAGCCGTCTGGTAAAATGTATCACGAAAAGCTACACAACTCGTTTTATAAAGTCAGAAACTTTCGAGGGATATGGATGTAATGTTGGTCTATGGGTACCAAATTGGGTCTAATCATGGATGCAAGTTCGTCCCATTCGATTGATTTTCTATAAAATGCAATCTTCGTACGGGTTTCTTCCTGATTTTCAGATTCAAGGCGTTCCCAGCTGTATTCGCTCTACCCAACAAACAATTTCACAAATCAAACTATACTTAAACTGCTAAAAAATACTTAAGTGAGTTTTACGTATGATTCAGCGGTCATTCGACAATCAAAACATTATAATTCACTCTACACAGATTTTGTTCCTTTAATTTGTGATAAGATGAGCCATATGAACAACCTTTAACCGGAACTCAGACATTTGTATTGCAAATGTTACCAATAACAGCATTTTTACCATGCTTTTCATCCAACAGGCTATATTTGGGAACATAGAAAAAAATATGTCCCTAACATTGGGTCCACCGTTTTCTTGTTAAATCATTGTTTTTTTTATCAATGTGACCTGTTAGTTTATAACATTTGACTATATTCTGTACATCTTGGCTGCATTATTCGGTTTATAGGTTCAATTTCGGCAAATTTAGATCATTTGAAGATCGCATAGATAATCTGTTTAGCTTAACCAGTAAAGTCATGGTGTCTAAAAAGTCAAGGAAATCGATAACAACGCGGAAGTGAACTACTATAAATTGATTGATTATGTCTCAACTGCTTTGAAATAAATCGGTCATGCTGATAGCAACATGATTTTGTTGATTATTGAAGAAATAATGACATATTTGGTACATAGGCCGAATCAAGGAGCTAGGCTAACATTACATCCCGTTACCCTAGTTATAATCAGATAGCTCTCACCCACGCCTCCTTGATTTTACTAGCTTGTTCATTCGCAAGATAAAAAAAAACGTTTAGTTGTAATTAATTTCATGCGCATGTGACAAAATATGCGAAAAAACTAACGCTGCTTTGTTTGTTGTTTCTGACCAGCAAAAGGCCGTTTTTTACATTGCACTGGTCTCCTTTTTTTCACTCCACATTATGCCAATAATTGAAATCCTCACTGGCAAATCTACATATCTCAAACTATAAAACTGCTAGTAATCATCGATTCACTCACGACAAAGCGGAAAAACACTCTAACTTCACTTTGATTGTTGTTTTTTTTTGTATTCTCCCATGCGCGGAGTGACGATCTATGATGAAATTAATCAGAAGCAGATAATTTCTCATCGACATGAGAGGCTCTAGGAGTTGACAGTAATTTATTGCTAGATCGAATAGAAATGAAGCGAAGGTATTGACTCTAACCTAATAATTTATGACCGAATGTCACAATAAGGGAAGGTCCATTAATTATGTCACGCAGTAAGGGGGAGGGGGTTTGGGAAAACGCACGATCCATACAAAAATTTAAAGGTCCATACAAAAACGTGACATGCGGGGAGGGGTTATACAAAAGTCAATTTTTGCGTGACGTAATTAATGAATGTTCCCTAAGACCACTATTTAACAAAATTAAGCTGCTGTAACTCTTCTTCGGGTCCGGGGTAAAGCACAAAAAAAACAAAAAAAACGGGGGAATTAAAATTTCGGGATGGAATAGATTTCATTCACTATGTCATACACAAAGCACACGGATATTTTATGATTTCACTGATAGATTAAGTTCAATTATGAATTATTGTTTGATATTTTTACGCGAAAACGACACAGCAAAAACAAAACAGGTAAGTTTCAAAGCAGGCCTTGATGCGATCCCATCATCCGGACCTAAAAACCCATGCAAACAAATTTTCACGCCAATCGGAGCAAAAGTTTCCGAGTCTAAAAAATTTAGAAAAACATACAGACCGAAATCCTGCCTCCAAAAACCTCCTCTCGGCAAATTTGGTTCCAGTTTTAGAGTTGTGCAGAAATGTGTGTTTTGTTTGTATGGCAGCCCTTCTTTCCAGGGGTCTCAAATTATCATGAGAACCTTTCCAGGCCCCAAATACCCCTGCATACAAATTTTCATGCTGATCGGTTCAGTAGCTTCCGAGTCAATAAGGGACAGATAGACTGAAATTCATTTTTATGTATACACTAAGGTGTTTTTTACACGGTTTTTATTTTACGCGGTTTTTTTTCAGCGATAACTTCAAAACGGAACAACTTTTCGGCTTAATTCGAATCACATTTTTTGTTTTGGGCAAAAAGTAATAATATGGCAGTTTTAAAAACTAATCACAATTTTTGGTGTGAATACTCAAAAAATCAAAAACATTATTTTGACCATTGCATGAAAAAGTAGCATTTCGGAAAAGAGGGGCTGCCATTTTTTTTTTTCTGTAGAGCCAAAACACACCTGCATCCATTCATAAGGATTATTGTTGCATGACCCATATTTGATTTGGTGCAAGTCAAATATCCTGTCACAATTAAGGTGTGATGGACATTGATTGACATAGTCCCTGATCCTAGTTAGGCTCGACTTGTTTTATAAAGTCTAATACCCTACCAGGATCGTTTTGCCAAATTTCGGAGGGCTCTAGTAACCCTTTTCCAAATATTGACATCCTTTGATTGAATAATGCTCCACAATTGCAGAGTATATGTTCTGCAGTTTCAGTTTCAAATTGGCAAAAACGACATTCTGTAGAATGAATTCTTCCAATTTTGTTTAGGTGATACCTACTCGGGCAGTGACCAGTTAACAGGCCAGTAATTACCCGAAGGTCTTTTTTACTAAGGTTTAGTAAGATCCGGGCTTTTACAGCACTTGGTCTTATAAATCTCTTGGCTTGTCTGCATGTATCCGTGGCGTTCCAGTTTGATTCTACCATGGACATTTCCCAATTTTTTATTTCAGTCGTCAGAGCACACTCTGGGACTCCACAAAATGGTTCCGGACCCATTAAATTTGATGCTGAACCTTTTCTTGCTAGGCTGTCAGCTTTTTCATTTCCTTCAATACCACAATGGCCGGGCACCCAGTATAAAGTAACTTCGTTCCAACTGGCCAATTGTCTTAAAGATAGAATGCATTCCCACACTAGCTTAGATTTACATGTGAAAGCTTTAAGCGCATTGAGAGCTGCTTGACTATCGGAAAAAATGCAGATCTTTGCAAATCTGTATTTCCTCGTTAAACAAATATTCACACATTCAATAATGGCATGAATTTCTGCTTGAAATACCGTTGGACTATGTCCCATTGGTATAGCTTTCCTGATTCCAGGGCCATAAACCCCGGCTCCAGTATTTTCTCCCATTTTTGACCCATCCGTGTAAAACACAATGGAGCCTGGACGCAGACTAGGTCCACCAGACTCCCATACATAGCGGCTTGATTTAACCACTTTAAAGGGAACGTCGTAGTTTGTCTTCGTTGTCATCCAGTCTTCTATTGTTTTAACATCTGAGTTTAACTTGAAAATCTTAAGGATCTTTAAATGTCCTACCAGATCACCATCTAAAATCTTATTGTATCTTTTGAATTGCAGGGCACTTTTAGCTGCCTGCTGCTTTACAAACTGATGTTAAGGTAACATGTTAAGAAGGGCATCCAAAGCAACAGATGGTGTACTTTTCAGTGCTCCAGTTATTGATACGCAGGCAAGTCTCTGTAGTTTGCTTAGCTTCACTTGGGTGGTTACCTCATTAAGTTTAGGCCACCATATAAGCGAAGCATATGTGATTTTCGGACGAACTATTGCAGAATAAATCCAATAGACAGTTTTTGGTCGAAGTCCCCATGTTTTACCCACTGCTTTGCTGGCGAGGGGCTGCCATAGATCAGTGCACGGGCCCTAACCTCAATTCCGTTTTGACATTTTTGGGTGGTTTGTTTTGGTTACTATCTTCTTTGTTTTGATTCCCAGAGTGAACAAAATTTATTACTAGTGCAGGATCGTTATTCTAACGAGACAATTTTTTAAGTTTGAAAATCAAACTCAAATTAATAACTATGGAATCCATTGGAAAGTTGTCGAGAGTTGTCGTACTTGCGAATAAGTAACCAAAACATACCACCCAAAAGTGTCAAATTTTTGTCGGACTGAACCGACTGACGTCTGCGTGCACTGATCTATACAAATGAAGTACAAATTTCGATGTCATCTTCAAGTCGAGAAGAAATCCGTAAGTCACAAACGAAGTACCCGACCAGAAGGAAACAACAAAATTATTTCAGGTTTTGTTATTCAGTTACGCTGTTTTTATAATAGCGGTTGTTAGAATTCAGATCGCGGATGTTGTTAAAATAATTGTAACAAAAAATCCTCAAGGGGTAACAAAATTATAGCAAACTATGATACAGATATAACAAGAACAAAACAAACTTTGTAACAGTTTTGTTACGATGAAGCAAAATCATATCAGCTATTGTTAGAATTAATTTATTTCTTTACAAAGATTGTGTCTCCCAGGGCATTATATCTTAATTTGTTATAAATATGTTATACAATTATGCAGACAAAAATGTCTTTAACAAATTTATATCATAATCAGTTAGTCTTAACAAGGTTTGTTATAGTATTGTTATGTTTATGTTATATGCTTCTGGTCGGGTAGACTGATCAGTCAAAAGATTAGATTTTTTTGAGAAATTTAAATGAACGCGCTCACGTTTACTAATGATATTTTTGAAAACTGAACTAAAGTTAAAAGAAAAACTAAATTTGATTCTAAATTGCATTATCAATTTACGATCGATTTGAGAGATTTGACATTTTAGGCTCCAACGATTGATTACCGATAGACATTTTTTGACGACTTCCTTCGTGTTTTGAATAGCTGTTATCAAAACTCGCTAAAGGGAAAACAATCGAACCCTTTCTTCAATGACAGTATTTAAATATTGATGAAAAAACTAAAACTTAAGGTGACATTCCCTTGAATCCTTAGTATTCAACATGCATGTAGTAGTGCAAACACTTTTTTGCTCTTTTATGATAGTATTTGTGCATCATGAAGAAAACGGTCATGGTTGACAGTTATTTTAATTTTTCTTTGTGGATTACAGTACATCCATTCAATTATTCCCTACAATATTCACATTTTTAAAAAAGCATAAAACCTCAAAATAAGAATCCTTTTTAAAGGTTTAGGGAGTCCGGGGCAAAATTAGAAAGCTAAATATTAAGCCATCCATCTAATTCAATTCAAATATTGGTGAATTTTAAACGTTAATGTTCAGTTCTTATTTCAATAATAAACTTCAAAAGATTTTTATACTCATCGGAAATTTGCATGCATAGTTCATGAAAGGTTATGTAAGAAGCATACATATATTAGAATTTTTTAAGTAAAATATCTTAAATATATTAAGCATTGATATTTCTGGACATTTATAAGGCTCAACTTTAAACAAAAAAAACGTTTAAACTCATCCTAGACAATCTCATATTTTTCAAAACTTTACAGGTTACTTCCATAGAATCTGATACGAGGAAAATAATTTATGGAGCATTTATCAAAATTTGCATTGAATGCGTTGAAAAATGCTAGTTGAATTTCAATTTTCTCGCCACTCATTTTATAGCATGCAAATTCGAGCTCTTCTGTTATTCCTTGCTCTTATGAAACAAAACTCAAAAAAATCGTTATTAATTTATAGTGAATACCTACAATTTTTTAACTGGGAAGCTAGGTAGACTTGATCCCTGTCGAGACTTTTTTCCGCGTTGTTTTTAAATCTAGAACAGATAATGTATAGTCGATTACCCATAATGATTCGTTTTTATACAGAGTATTATAATGGTGAAATATGCCGCGAAGCGAGACAAAAAATATAAGAACAATATGTTTAGTTTGAGAACCTTGGACATTTTTTAATTATTTTTAAGATCCCTAATAACTTTTTAAACATTTGACCAAAATTGCGCCAACATTTCACTCCTGAAGACTACGAATATTTAGAGTCAACTGAAACCATTTTATGGCGTTATTCGAAAGATTGTCACATCCATTCCAGGAAATTCAATTGATATTTCCAAATAGTGTCTCCTTACAGAACCACAGGGGGGCGACCCCGGCGTATTGATTAACATCCATACCTCTCACGCCAAAGTCACGAGTTCGAATCTCACCCCCGGAGAAGTTACGAAAATCCCAAAAGTGATGTTTGAGTGACTAAAGGGTGTCCACGATGAAATTGCCACACTATGAAATTGCTCTAACTTTTTAACCGTTGGGTAGAATTTAATGAAAATTGGGGTGGATTTAGTGATCAAAATGTGAAAATTGCTCTAACTTTTTAACCGTTGGGTAGAATTTAATGAAAATTGGGGTGGATTTAGTGATCAAAACTCGCGGAAATGGAGTCGAAAGAACAGCTCGTGCGTCATAAAATCTTGCGCATTCATCACGAGAACAAGAATCTCTCGCATCGTTCCATCGCTAAAACGTTGGGAATCGCGAATTCCACAGGTGTCGCGAGTGATTAAGCGGTTCGAAGAACGGTTGACCACCGATCGGAAGCCCAGAAGTGAAGGAAAAAGTATTCCGTACAGCACCAAAAATCACAACCGCGTAGTTGGGGCCTTCAACCGAAATCCGAACGCCTCCGTTCGGGATGTGGCTAAGAAGCTGCACTTAAGCCGAAGTTTTGTTCAGAATGCCAAAACTAAGGCTGGGCTTCGAACGTTCAAGGTACAAAAGGCCCCTAATCGCGACGAGAAGCAGAACAAGTCCGCCAAAACCCGTGCCAGGAAGTTGTACCTCAACATGCTGACGAAAGTTGAATGCTGCATCATGGACGACGAAACATATGTGAAGGCCGACTTCAAACAGATCCCCGGCAACCTGTTTTTCACGGCCAAGGATAAGTTCAGCGTTCCGGAGCATGTCCGCACTCAGAAGATGTCCAAATTTGCGAAGAAATTCCTGGTTTGGCAAGCCATCTGCACGTGCGGCAAGCGGAGTGCACCTTTCATGACCCAGGACACGATGAACGGACAGGTGTACATAAAAGAGTGCCTCCAGAAGCGGATGCTTCCTCTCCTGAAAGCCCACAACGTCCCAACAATCTTCTGGCCGGATTTGGCCTCATGCCACTACTCCAAGGACGTGCTGAAGTGGTATGCGGACAATAAGGTCAATTTCGTGCCGAAAATGTTCAACCCTCCCAACACTCCGGAGCTCCGCCCCATCGAGAAGTACTGGGCGATTATGAAGCACCACCTTCTTAAACGACCTAAGGTAGTGAAGACAGTCGAGGAACTGAAGAAAGTATGGGTTTAAATGCAAAAAACGGTTGATTCACAGGTTGTGCAGAATCTTATGGCCGGGGTTAAGGCCAAGGTGCGGGCATTTGCGTATGGACTGTAAATAAAATACGATTAAAATAGTAAAATGAAGTTTAATAGTTATTTCTCAATTCCTGAAAATTTGATGGCAATCGGATGAAAACTCGAATTTTGTGAATCAATTTTGTGTGTGGCAATTTCATCGTGGACACCCTTTACGACAGGAGATGAACCAGCCCGAGGCTAAAAATCTCAATTATCAAGAAACAAAACATTATTACAGAACCACAGCCACGGTAACCCGGATTCCCGGAAACCAGATGCACTCAAATGGATATTGCATATCATTTTCATACAGCGAATGAGATTTTGCATCCAACAGTGCTTAAAAAAATTGAAATCGGTTAATAATTGCCAGAGTTACAATCATTTGAATTTGGCGGGTACCCGGGTACCCTGACGAACACTTAAAGGTGTTTTTTTTTCTGCCGAACACATAAGGGTTAATATAAAACTATGAGCCTGTGAAAAAAGCAGTATGGAAATGATTCACTGCAGGTAATTGGATTAAATTGGCATATTTTGTTGAGCAAACCCAAAGTGTGCATGTGTGGATGAGGAAGCCATCGCTCTTGCCATAACGGGATTCCATCGTGAATGTCCTCAAATGCTGATGACACTCTTTAAAAAACGACGCCTGCTTGTTCCCTCAATCAAACAGAAATGAAGGTCATGTGATAAATGCCAGCAATCCAGCAATTAAGGTAAAACACTCCATTTTCCATCCAGAGGCCTACGCTTTTGAAGTCCAATAAATTTCCAATAAATCAGAGTCCAATTTGTCCGGCATCCCAATCGAAGACCTCCCTTGTATTGAAATAAATCCAATGCCTTCCGGAGAAACTGCATCCCAGACCATGGACTGATCTTCCTAGCGTTGGCCTCTTCCTCCTCGAAGGGACTTCCAATAGAATACCTTCATTTATCAGCTGTGGCAAACACGAATAAAGTGTCTTTTATCGCTCGTTTTCCGCAGTTTTTATTTGCTTGGCTGATTGGTTTTCTTCTATTTGGCTACCAGATGTTGGTTACATTCCATTCGTCCATACAACATTCGATAACTGTGTCGCTTTCCGCCTCATTGGGTTCACTCCGCTCCGTACAGGCGCATATGAAGAGAACAACACATCTGGTTCCCCTCTCGAGAACTTCTGGCCGACAACGGCGACGACAACGACGACGATGTACACTACAATTAGAGATAAATTTATAATTATGTTCAGTCCCACGCAGTTCCGTGGGGACTTTTCCTCCGAGTTCGAGCTCCTCCGGTTCCGAAGGGTCGCGGAAAGCTATTTCTGTTTGATTTGTTGGCTGTCGCGCGGCGAAGCAGGATTAGCAGAGGTGGCCAGTTCTAGCCGCAACATTGCTGCTCTTATCGGTTTGTCGTCGTCGTCGTCGTGCGCGTGGAGAATAAATTTTATGCAATTTGTTCCGATTACCATAGATGGATGAGCGCACCCTGGCCCGGCCAGGCCAGCGAGGAGGTTGTGGATCTTTTTCGCTTTCGCGCTAAAAATAGGCAAGGAAAAATCTGCTGTCGCGCACGTGAGAGATAAGCCGGTGCCGCTAATTATTCATGAAATGGAAGGAATTTGTTACAGCTGTTGCTTCGGGGTGGATCTGTTGTCCGTTCAGGTTCAAGTTCCACCGCAGGGCTTGTCGTTCCTCGGGAGATTAAGTTGTTGCATCCCCGAAA
Source organism: Aedes japonicus (assembly GCA_034211315.2). Lineage (NCBI taxonomy): Eukaryota > Metazoa > Arthropoda > Insecta > Diptera > Culicidae > Aedes > Aedes japonicus. Next base: position 3,010 of record JASCZW010020359.1, on the reverse strand, counting down.
TCGCCACGGGATTTCATTTCCGAATAGTTAACGATCAAAGCCTCCTGGAATCGATGTGGTATAAATTAGTCTGCTCCTAACACCGCTATGATGATAGGTCAAAATTTATAACTCAATATTGGCGGATGACTTGTACCTTTCGAGTCGTGCTTTAGAAGCATATGAAATTCTATCCCCAGTCACGTCATGGTGAGACACCACGCTTCTGATTCCCCGACTTCAGTTTCGGGTTGGCCGCGGAACCAAAGGAATGCAAATATAATATTTGAGCAAAATATGATCGCCAAACGCCCTTCCTACTCACGGGGGGATCCATAAAATTTTCGTACGTCGTAAATTCAATCAACCCTATAATTAAGGTTGAGAAAATAAATAACCGTCCGACGACGGTGCGTTCTTAGGCTTAACGGGAGAGACGGCTGGTGTTATTTTTGGTTTTCGGGAAAAACCTGGAGGAGGTCAGGTTCTGAATGAAGCCCCAGCGAACGGCGACCGACGCACAAAAGGTTGGTTCCTATTAAAAGTTGCAATAATGGATTGGTCGGCGTGATCCGTTATAAGGGTATTAATATTCTTGTCCCGGTTATCACGACCTACCGACCGACCGACCGACCGATCAGCCAACGGACGCAAGGGATGACTCGTCGTAAATTCCGACTCTCTCGGGCTTTTATTGTCTTCTTAATTCTGTTGTTTTATGCTGTCTTGATTGGTCAGCTAGTTGATTTCTGGCTCTTGGTAGACGGCGGCGGGATGGGTCAGATTGACAGAAGCGCGAACAAACCACTTGAGACCTCTTCAGGTGATGCCATCGTGTTTGGTCTTGGTCTTGAGATTATATTCCAACAAGTGGTGGGTCACGATTTTGGAGCTGGAATGCAAAACTGATTATTATTTGAAGGTGGATCCTTTTTAAGTTCATTTAGTGTGTGCAGAACCGTTCTATCCTTGGGTTGGATGATATTTCCTGATTTGCGAGTAACGTGTGTGATTATGAATTATGGGAAATGCACAGTGAAACCCAGTTAAAATTATTTTGGAATTTTTTAGTTCATTTTCATGATCATATAAAGAACAGGCAAATAATTTTTAAATAACGTGTTGTCAAATTTACATGACTTAAAAATCGATGCGAAAATATTTGCTCGATTGATGTTAAAATAACCTGCAAAAATAACCGCCTTGTTTATTTTTCGCGTTACAAAGGGTGTGACTAAGACAAAGGCGGAAGAGGGAGAGTGGGGGGGTTCGCTAGTTCAATTTTTACAGTTCAGCTCATTATTCAATTCAGATTTAATTCGCCCAATAAGGGAAGGTCCATTAATTATGTCACTCAGTAACGCGGGAGGGGGGTCTGGAAAAACGTGAAAATCCATAAAAAAATTGACAGACGTGACAAGTGGGGAGGGGGAGGGATGTTATAAAAAGTCCCTTTATGCGCGTCATAATTAATGGACTTTTCCTAACCAATAACATAACAAACTAAATTTGCAAGATAAACGTTTGACATGACCGAAGAAATCGTATATAAATCCTGTCCACGTTAAATTTTGGACACCAATTAATAGCAGCAAAATAAATTTACACATATTACAACAAAACCGATTGTATTGATAGAGTTTTATCTATATTAGAATCAGTTGGTTAAGATTTTAATCCATCTTTCTGTAAAACTCTCAAACTTTCTGTGATTCACCCGCCATAAAGTTCCGTGCGGCATCCTCAGATACACCCACCGCACTATGGTACGAATGTATAAATTTCGTGATAGAAATCGATAACTCGAGAACCATTAACTTTAGACCATTGATGTCTTCGGGAATTTAATTTAAAATATAAGATCTATTTTCTGGTTTGGGTGGTGGATAGGGTGGTCCTTTTATGATCATAATAAAATTTTCAACATTTTATTCTTATGATATAGAGAATTTTTTGCTTGCACAGAATTTTAGATATTTTATGTTAATGAAACTTTGCTGAAAAATCTTTACTTCTATCTCATCTACGTATCGTTTTATAACAGTTTTTCTAACTTTCTTTAAAACAATTTTTTTGCCGTGACTTTTTATTTTAATTTGAATTTGAAAACTGTGCAGAGACGGGTCTATAATGACGCACATGTTGAAGATACAAGATAGTTGCTAGTAATTGTATTAAAAAAGTTGTAGGGGTTGAAGTGTAAAAAATACGTTTTTGCAAGATATGTTATTCCTTTATTTGCAAATATTTGCAAACACAGAGTACAAACTTTCATCTACAAGATCTATGCAAAATAGTTTGTCCCCTTTTGTCTCCTTTAGGAAAAAATTAGTTTAAAATTGGTAGTTTTGCATTTTTTATGCATAATTTTCGATCAGCAGCATCAACAATTTTCATCAAAGAGCGTTACAACGCGAGTTTTTTTTTATGAAAATGTTTATATATTTATATTAATCAATCTCCGTTTATTTATAAAAATTCATATCACAGACAAACAGACATAACATATCGAACATTTGGCACTATAAATCATCGTCACTAGCACACCTGCGCCTTCTGTTGAGCGCACTGTGATGGATGATTAAGCTGAATAGATGGCGGAGGTGTGATAACGTTAAATGTAAGAAAATCGAGTATACGCGCTATCTGTGGCGATACTACCAACTAAGAAACATTTGAATTCACCGTTTAGTGCGTAATCGATGAAGGAAACTGCAAGTGTTATGTACCGTGACAATTTTCCATCTTTTCTTGAAATCATCGGTACCATTTGCTTTCCTTTTAGTTTCGAACAGTTTCCGCTCAACAATAGCCCAGTACTTCTTTATTGACGAAGTTCTGGACAGTTTGGTGGATTGACTGTTTTGGCACGTATTTGACCTCTTGTACTTAATACCATTCCAGGACGGATTTCACATAGTGCATGAGGCCAAATCAGGCCAAAACAAAGCTAAAGCGTGGCTTCTAATAAACGGTAGCAACCGATTTTGCAGACATTCCTTCTCCTACACATCCTTATTGATAGTGCCGG
>JASCZW010020358.1:0-12377 GCA_034211315.2 Aedes japonicus | reverse complement strand
ATTAGCGGTGGACTCTTTACCTTGAACGTGGAGTTACAACATTAGTTTTCTGTTCACATTTTAAGGCTCAATTCTTTGCAAAAATCAGGCATATTACGAAGAAAAATAATATGTATGACATATGATATCAAGATACTCTACAACACGTAAAATACGTCGTTGTAGTTCGAATGGGTCATTTGGGAAACTTTTACCTAAGAGGCTACTTCTATTCACTCCAATTGCATACAGTTTTTACTAGACCTACAGGGTGCGGCAGAAAAAAATGCGGAAATTTGTTCTATTTCTTTCAAATCCTATTTTCAACTAATTCAAGCAATAATATCAACATTTCCGAGTGTTGTTATCTTTATAAAGTCCTTTTAAACAAATGTATTGAATGTGTGCTCCATTTTTATTAATAACATACTCGAGCCGAAACCGGAAGCCAGAGCATGCGGTCAAAACTTCATGTTATCGTTCAACCATTGTTTGGGTTCGATTGGACGTGTGACACGGCGCTCCATCCTGCTGTAGGACAACGTTTTGGTCCTCGGAGAAGTTGGCCTTCACCCATATACACTTCGGTATTGATTTTAACTCCAGCATCAATGAAAACAGGCGGCATTTTCAAACCGTTGGTCGCCTCCAAGCCAAACATCATGACACCAGCCGGATGTTTGGTTTGAAATTTGAATTTCACTTTTTCCGGAACGTTCTCCATTTTCTGTGGTGAAATGAACCGGTCCGAGCGGCTGTTGGCCACAGCATCGATGCTGAAAAGCTTTTCGTCGGAGAACAGGATTATCATATTTTCCTTCTTCAACAAGGAAAGCAATCTCTTGGAGCGAGTCACTCGTAGTTCCTTGACCCGGTCCGTTATCAAGTGGCGTTTCACTCTGGCTCTGGAAGATGCATGCAGGTCTTCTTTGATGATTCTCCGCATGGATTCCTCCGAAATATTGGCTTCCTTTGCAAGTTTTCTTATGGAACGCACCGGGTTGCGAACAATTTTTGCACGGTCCGATTTGATCAAGTCTGGCATGCGTGCAAAGCGCGGACGTCCGCTTCCCAGCTTCCGCTGGTTAGGACCATCCTGCAGGGACTTTTTGATGCGGTTAACTATTGCCAAATGGCACCCTATTACCTTGGCAATCTCTTCTTCTGGGCGAGCAACAAACTGGTGATTACTTCTTTTGCGAACATTTTGGCGAATTTGACAAAAAACAAATAGAATGTTTGGATGCAGCACTTGAAAGTTAACATAAAAAAATACACTTTCGACAGAAATTAGTCACTAGCTACACGAATTAACCCAATACTCAAGTTTGAACATTTTCGCATTATTTTCTGCCGCACCCTGTAAAGAAAAAACGGTTGATACAGAACAGATAAGCTAGGACGCAATAAAAAGCAGAAGTTTTACTCAATTTTGATGGAATTCGCTTCATCGATTGTTCAGGAAGACTTGAGAGCAATCTCGATGAGAGCTCGTTTGCATCCGAGCATGATTATCGCTGACATCATCAAAATTTATCGGCAATTCAGGCTGGCTCTCGAAGACTGACGTTTTCAGTTTATTTTTTTAGCTCTCTTCTGTTCAATTGAAATATATTATTCCTGAACCAGCCTTCGACACTGGCACACTAGTAAAAAAGTGCAGTTCATTTTCGAGGATCGCCTAGTTGTTTGACCCACTTGGCTTGGTAGGCCCTGTTGTAGTCGTAGCAAAAGTATTCATGCAAGTACTTGGGGTTTTTAAGGACGACAACGACAAACCATACGGATGGGACAGAGAGTTACCTGACGACATGAAACGCCACTGGATTGAATACTGCTCCGAGGAAGTTCCTAGGTTGAAAGATTAGTGTGTCAATCGATTTATTCTGCTTCCTGATTCTACGTCAACCGAGCTCCACTTGTTCTCGGACGCCTCTCTTGTTGCGTATGGAACATGTGCGTACACCCGATCATCAAACACAGTCGGAGAAGTCAAGGTTACTCTACTAACGTCTCGTTCGAAATTAGCACCACTTAAGCAACAAAGCATTCCACGTTTGGAACTATGTGGTGCATTGTTAGCCGCTGAATTCTATCTTAAAATCTCTGCTGCTCTTCGAATCACGCCTAAGACGTACTTCTGGATTGATTCAACAACCGTTCTGTGTTGGCTCAAGAGAGCACCCGCAACCTGGTCTAACTCAGCAACATTCCGAACACTGTGAATGGAATCATGTCGCTGGTCGCGAGAATCCAGCTGACATCATCTCTAGAGGATTAGCAGCAGCAGACTGAATCCAGTGTACGCAGTGGTGAGAAGTTCCTTCGTAGATTTAAAACAACAAGAAATTGTGGAGAGTTCGTGTTTGTGAAGGCATAGATCCCCATGCGGCAAAGGAAGCCAGAAAGACCACACTCGTAATCGCACCACCTTCGATAACTTTCGTCGAATCGGTTCTCAAATTATCATCACATGCAAATTTACGTCTGGCGCAAAATGAAAGAGTTGGTCTGAACACCGCTATCCACTTCGGAGATTCGTAGCGCAGAATTAGCAGTTGTGCGACTGGTACAAATGGACACCTTTTCGACTGAATGGACGGCTGTTGAAGCAAATTAGACAGTTTCGCGACTCCGATGACTTCATCCAATCAACGATTCCAACGACATTTTACGAATTGGTGGACGAATAAGTCGATCTTCTCAACCTTACGACTCATGCCATCAAATTATTCTCCCAGGATTACATCCACTAACGGAACTTCTTGAGTGAGCACGAATGTCTTCTTCATGCAGCAGTACAGCTACTAACCAACATTTCTTCGTTGTTCACAAATGCGTCACATGTTTCCGAGCAAGGCCAAAAACCGTCAAACATTTTATGGTCGAACTTCTATTTCAGCGTGTCACTGCTTCAAGGCTATTCTCCGTAGTTGGCATCGACTTTTGAGGCCCAATTTATCTAAATCCACGTCACCGTAGAGATGCACCACAGAAAGCATACGTTTCAGTGTTCGTTTGTTTCTGCACAAAAGCCGTTCACCTGGAGCTTGTCGTCGACTTAAGCATGGCAAAATTTCTGCAAGGTTTTCGTCACTTCGTGTCTCGTCGGGGTCTGTGTGCCGAAATATTCACTGACAACGGCAAGAACTTCGATGGTGCTGCCATCAAGCTGCGGAAACTGCAACGAACTGAAGAATTCCGGCAAGCTGTTGCCAGTGAATGTTCGATCTAATGGACTCCACGGGCATTTCAATCCTCCTCGTGGATCTTACTTAGGAGGATTATGAGAAGCAGCTGTCAATTAGGCGCAAAAGCATTTCGTACGGGTGCTAGGTGACCGAAAACTAGCATTTGTTGACATGGAGACCCTTTTGGTACAGATCGAAGGCTGTCTGAATTCTCGCCCGTTGAATTAACTCTCCGATGACCCGTCGGATCTTCTAGTATTGACCCGGGTCATTTTCTCGTTGGATAATCTTTAAAGTCCGTTTCAGACTTCGACTACGAGTCGATTCAAATTGATCGTCTGCACCAATGGCAACAGATCCAGAAAATGCTCCAGGACATCTGGAAATGTAGAGTTAACGAAGAAATTCTGGTTTATAGAAATATCCATGAACTATTCAAGAATACAAGGGGAAGTGGGGTAAAACCAGCCATATCTTCGTTCACAGAGCTGTGCGTTAGTTGAAACAGCTTCTATTCGATTTTCCAAAAAAATGCACATGGGATTAGTACTATTTGTTGATCTTGCCTTGAGCCTCTCCGTGCAAAGATCTATAATTTATTCAAGAATATAAGGGGAAGTGGGGTAACATAAGCTCTATAACTCCACAACCATATCCGCGCGGTGATTGAAACCAAATCCATTCGATTCCCCAGACAATTTCCAAGCGGGGCTTGTTTAAGGCTGCGCTTAAAAGCAACAAAAGTTACCGATTTTTTCCTTAGTTTTCATCAGTTCTTGCCCACCGTGCAACGGCTCTACTCTTGTCCACTTCCAACCTTCCGATGCACAGTCAAGTGCTGGTCAATTGATTTTTAAACACAAAACGCGGTACTTTTCGGTAGTTTTAGGTTCTCGGCAATATCGCGTACCGATAAATTCGGATTTTGTTGCCATTGCGTACTTCCACCTGTTTCGACGCCATTTTACTGTATGTAACAAGAATGTAAACATGTTGTACCACGAATTGAAGTGGAGAGTTTCAACTGTCATTCAATAATTCAATAATTTAATAATTCAATAATTCAAAATCTACACTGGAAGAAAAGTGTCCGAAATTTAACGTTGACAGGCTTTAGGTATCATTTGAAAGCAGAACGTGTTTCAGAGTAAAGTGACATAGTTGATATCCAGCCAAGCTCACGTTAGTAAACGACATTCACCTGGTCACGCAATAACTCTGAAAGATTGGATTTGACTTGGACTCTATCTGAACGTTCAGCGAAAGAGCATAACAAAATGTATTCAAATCAACCATTATGGCACATCCGGCCTACGGGTAGCTAATTTATCTTCGTCCGACTAATTAAATCAAACTTTCATTTTTAAACGCTTCCGTTCCGTTTCGATAACGTTAGCATACAAAAAATCCCCAATAATGCCGCCAGTGGATTATGTTGGAAAATTAAATTCCATTTTTCGCATCCACATTTCACTGTCCGCCCTACCTATAACGGGACATCAATCAACTGCGGACAGCGTCGAGGACCGCCCAGCAAGTCGCAAACGATGACGTATTCCGCCCAAAAATAGGTTCCCTCGTTTTACAGCGCAATCCATCGCCGGTATGTCGTCGTCATCGGTTTTAAGGTCGGGTCGGCACTGAGGTTCCTGGGGTGGTGGTGTGATGGTGGAAATGATTTTTCAATTTGTCAGTGTTTCCTACCGGTCGGTTTTTGGCCGTTCGGCGCCTGCATCAATATATCTATATGGACCGCCTCGCAATTTCACAGTTCAATTGAGATCACACACACGGATAAAATTTGTTTCCTGAACCGTGTGACTGTCGATTGCTATTTCGCGCTCTGATGCCCGCAAATAAATACACATCACACGTTGAATCCATTTCGCTTCCCAATTTTTTTTGACCCCGTAAAAACATACACAGAATATGGATGTTCCCTGTGCCAGTTTATGAAATATCTTACTTTCTTCACCGTGGAAAGCTTTTACCACGCCGCAATAATCCCCGGTCACAGCCCTATAAATAACACTCAATTTTCCCGCTAGCGAATATCGACACATTTTATCCATTTTTTCTCTCTCCTTCCCTCCCTGGATATGGCTCTATTTCGTAGTGAAACTATTTATAGTGCAGATCAAGTTAATGTCGTTAATATTCAATCTGACAGTTTTATTGCTCCTGCACATCTCGCCAGAGCTGGGAAAGTTTCTTGCTGCCTCACTTTAGCTACACATAGTGTTTGGTTTATGTCTTTCAGTGTAGTTTTTTTTGTTCGTGTGCTTTCTCGTTGTTATTCAGAGGCACTCACTTTGCATAATGGAAATTCTCCGTGCTATCACGTTCCCGATAACCGCTCGAGTGTTGCCTAGTGCTTCACTATTTTTCACTCCTCGTCGTTTTTTCTGTTGTTTTGGTTGGATGCATCGGGATTGCGAAGAATAAGTTTGTTTGTAAATTCTCAGTGGATCATTGGAGAGAAACAGCAACTGAGATAACGAACTTAATTCCTCGTTGAAAGATTTGAAATCTTAAAGCTAACAAACGGTAGTTGTGACCTGCTTGAAAGAATTATAAAATCTCAGCAAATTATGCACTTTTACGCTTCCCCCTCAGGAATTCATTTCAAGTCAAGCGTTCCTTTTCAATTAAGACCACCTCCGCACGAATCGTTTGTCGTTTACTACCCAGCAGTCAAGGTACCAACTGCTCCAACATTGCAACGACCAGGCGGTAGCAAATTAACGAAAGAAACTGCGAGGCATTCCATCTTCTGCGGAAGATAAACTAAAAACCCTACAGGAAGTCGATTGCAAGTTCTTAATTTAACCGTCCGCCTGTGTCTTCTCCGTCTGCTGTCGTAACGCAACTCAGGCTGCCTGCATCCACCAACAGGAAAGTGTGAAATCCCAGACTTGCAGAATGGTTGCGGTGGTGGAGGAAAGTAGCAGCAGTACTCACAAATCATAAATCAAAAGCTTCGTCCCTCGCGGCCTCACGTCGCCGTCCTCGTCGGACCGATGGGGAGCCCGGCAAAGGGATGCTCCTCTTTTCAGAGCGCGGCGCTAAAAGGATTTTAATCTTTCATCATTCTTTCATCAAGTTGGGCTCCTCTTCTGTGTGGGGATGTTTGCTCATGCGATCTTTCACTTTTTCCATTCTATCCTTTCAGCGCACACACTTTATCATCCTTGTTGCGTTTGTTGCTTTCTTTTACGAGAGGTCGGAAAGTCCTTTTTGCCCATGTTGGTCTACGGATTTTTGCAGGGAAAAGGTTTTCATTGGTTTAGTCCTGGAGCAAATGGGGCAGCAGGGAATGCAAATATGTGTTTTTTTCATTCAACGTTTTAAAGCTTTCACTCTTGCTGTTTAGAATTTAAAATGTTTTATATGATCGTGTTCAGGGCGCGAGATCTCTAGATCAGGGAAGGCACCGTATTACTGAGGTGCTGGCATTGGGTTCGATTCCTGGTCTAATAAAGGATTTTTTTTTTCATGGGCATAAGGTTTTACTTGGCATCTTAATGGGTAATGCATATCAAAATGTTAAACTTAATTATAATCGGTTCTCGCTTCGTTAATTTAGGCTTAAGATAACACTAGTCGGCAAAATCGGAACTTTTTTCACTCCCGTCGGCATTTCTGGTTGGATTATATAGATTTTGCTACGCTGAATCCAAATATGGGCTCAGAAATGCTGTAACACGTCCAGTTTTTGAGAAAAACGTGATATAAACTCACAAAAACACGTACTACCGTAGTAATATGATCTACCTAAGCAACAACCAGAATATTGGCTCTGCCCTTTGCAAGTTGGACTTGGATTTTATGAAATGGACCTCCCTGGATCCATTCGTGAACACAGATTTTTCGCAACACGTAAGATTGATGAAATAAACCGGGTTTTCATTCACAAAATTACGAATTTTCATGAAAATCAAGATTTCCTATTTTGAAAACATGAATTTTCGCTCCGCCCTTTGAATGTTGGGTTTGGCTTTTATGAAATAGATCAATGCGAAACGACAATGGCAGCGAAAAGACCGATCTGCGTACGCCTGTTTGTCAGAAAAAAACAGGGTAGATCCAAGCAGCCATGTCCAAACAATACATGCATTGTCCAAACACTACGCCATGTCCAAACACTAAGTTCATTATATTCACCATTTGACTTCGTGCTTCCAGACTAACTGGCAACGTGGTGGGTACAAGCAGGGATGCCACATTATTTTTCGTTCCCATCTTTATTTTTTGCCAAAAAATCTTGTTTATCTGTGTTTAACTGCAGAAAATCTTGGCAAACATCTTAGCTTCAAACTTAGTGCTGTAAAAGTAGAATAGAAGTTTTTCAGGTGCCTGGGTGTTTATGCACTTCTCTTTTAAATTCATGATTAGGGCCTAGAAGCCATTTGTAAACAATGGTTTTAAACGTTGATCTCTCACGAATCACGAGAATCCTACTATATCCAGCAACTTCATTGGGCTGAACTAACATTCTTCTACCTGCTTTCATTTCACGAGAGTGATTTAAGATTCAAGAGAAATCGACATTCAAAATCATTGTTCACAAAATGGTTTTTAGGCCCCTAATATGAAGTGCATCACTGAGATATACATATCTACCTGGTCATATTGAGAAACCCAAACAAAGCTACAGGGAGTTTTTTTTTTTTTTTGTTGGGGCAAGTAGGACTTCCCATCAAGACCACTGAGTTAAGAACTTTTGTGATATACCCCTGTCCACTATACTAATTTCGCATTACAAAGCCAGATCACCATCGTGCGCCAAGCGACCAGCCCAAGACGCGTCTCCCCAGTTAGGCAAAATTTGAGTTTATAAAAACCCACCACCTTACAGTATTAGGATTTGCAAGTCCAAATTTCTTGAAGGTAAGGCAGCTATAGCCACTGTGGAGAAATTTAAGTCTGCTCTTGTTCACAGCATCACGACTGCAGAGCTAGATGTTCCGAGGTTTTACGTCTCCATGCTACAGAAACGACAGATACTCATTCTGAATCCTGGCCAATGTTACGCAAATGATATCTACTGGCAATGCGTCCGGTTTACTAGGGCCAGTATAGGTACAAAAGAATCTCCCTTATTGGAGCTCCAGAAACTTTACTAATTGTAACATTTGTAGAATCACAGGAACTCTTTGCTTGAGAATCATCTTTGTGTGTGACCAACCAAACCGGTCATCACTCACTTGTTGCTCTTCCCAAGATTTTAATTCCATTTTTATGGGCACAGTGTCATATACCAGCAGTACTGGCCCTGGGCCGATTAATCTGACTTGGAAACCTTGTTTAGCAAGCTCTGTCTGCCAGTCTTCATTGCCTCTCAATGCCACAGTGTCCCGGAACCCAGAAGAAATTCTACACGAGGCTCTCTTACACACCTCGCAATGAAAGAATGCATTCCTATATGAGGTTTACGTGCATTGACTATCATTACTTCTACGCTTTGAGTTGTTACGTCTTAAATAGCTAAATATTTGCATATTTATATTTTCTCTTCAGGACAAACGTACAACACATTTGATCATGGCAAAGATTCCCCCCGCTTGGAAAACTGTTGGATAGCGTTTCCAATCGCCACCGAGCATTTCTGCAATCCCAGGGCTGATGCGACTCTTGCTCCTGCTCATGGTTCAATTCTTGGAGCCATCTGTGAAGAATTTTATGGGAGCCACGACGAACAGAGGGACTCTGACTTCCCAATCTGGACGCTGGACGTTTCACATGCTGTGGTAAGGATGTCATGCGGTTTTCCAGCAGGTTTCATCCAGTCTCCATTCATGTACATCACCGGCCCATTTCGAAAGCTTTCTTTGCAGAGAATGTCTTTCCAGCATCAGACTCAAATCACCAGACATGAAAGTTTTCAACCGTTTAAGTCTTGCCAGTATACTTTTCCGCTGCCAGAAGGCAACGTATTCGAAAAGAAAGCAGATTTAGAATCAGCATTCACCGCATTTGATGGAGTGCTGCGCATCGCTCCCGTTACAGCAATGGATACTTCAGCCGCTGAAGGTGTAAAGCTTTTCAGTGCACAGCCTTTGTTTTTGGCCACCACGCAAGAGAAGCTATACGATACTTTAGGACGTATTATGTGATGTATAAATCAACATTATCATTTTTGGTCTTAGACCCCATTTTCTGCCAAATGTTTTTGAGCAAATCCAGAAAGCACTGGCTGCCTTACCGATCACATACACTCAAGCGTGAGCGATCCCAGTTCAGTCTGGCATCCAGCATCATCACCCGAGCAGATGACCTGTTCTACTCGACCTCCTTTAGTCCTCCTAGCTGGAACGCTTTTAGACTAAACTTCCTTTTCCCAGTGAAAGGTACAACTGTCATTTTTGCTGGATCAATGCCCAGGCCCTGATACACCCAAGACTGCGCAAATTCTAGCGTCACGCAATTCTTTTCAGCACAGCGCGTCAAATTTTTCTCACTATAATGACTCGATATCTGCCCGCAAAACCGTGCAAACCTCGAAAACCTTTTCCTCCAAGTCTCGGAAGCTCGTCTACAACTAAGGACTACATAAGTGGTGAGAGAGGCTTCCTCCTGGGGAGACGAACCTTTCGTTGCCCGCATTGGGTAACAGATCGAACTTCCGGGCCCATGACGATTTCTTTTGCGAGCATGTAGTGATGAAGGGAGGTTAAACATCGCAGTATCTAAAACTGAAATTGATAATAACTTTCAAGCTATGTTTCAAACTGTATGAAATTGATCTGTATCGTCATTATCGTCGATTTTCTTATCTTTTTATGACAAATAACTTTACTTAAACAGCTTGAAAAACCATTTTGAAAGAGCGCCATCTACGACGTTTAACCTCACTTTTGCATTACTTGGATTCCTCAATTGGCCGATACAAAACGGTCTTTTCAATAAGCCTTTAGTGTACTTAGGAAAGGGCCAATAAGTATGTCACGCAGTAAGGGGGGGTTATAAAAAGTCATTTTTTTGCGTGACATAATTAATGGACGTTCCCTTTTTGGTTTTCCTACATCACACCACTGCAAAACTGATATTCTTTTAAAAGAAAATAATAGTACAGGCATTAGTAGAAAAGGGAATGACTGCTTCCCATCTGCTTGTTTAAAACACAGCAGTTTTCTCCAACAAGTTTTCAAGTCAATCGATTCTTCCACATCGATTCCTTGCAGTTGATTGCCGTCCTAAGCTCAAGAAACTTATTTTCGATGGCACTGCTTTCACACAAGATTTGATATAGCTTTATAATCGAGTAAAACTCCTTTAATGTGAACAGCATTCTGGGGTCAACGCTTGATGAATTAGTTAGAATTACATGATCGTAGTGTTTGATGAGTGTTTAATCAACTCGGTATAGGACGCACAGCACATCGAGTACGAAGCCTCCTCCTTTGGTTTCATCGAAAGTTACCGGATTTAAGAATTTCTCACTGCTACCCTGGTATATATATATTTCCGACTTCTTACAAAGATGTTTCTATAAATCAAAAACTACGAAATCCATCACGTTTCATCCTCACAAATATTTGAAAGGAGAACCATAAGTGAGACTACAGCTGATTGCACATGTTCAAGAATTCCGGAACTTTGGACTGGAAGATATGGTTCGCTTTATTGATAATGGGCATCGTGTCATTAGGATGACAGAAAATGCGCTGTATGGTTCGATTGTTCTCGCAGTTGGATTGAAACGTGAAAAACGACGCGAGCTCCGAAAACCGTTCCAAATCCTTTTGACAATTGACCCCAACGAGAGCCCATACCATGGTGGTAGATGGATGCAGAACTTTTGAAGGCTCAATTCCAGATAATTTGTATCATCTGTAAATCCTTGGATCGTATCGGATCAATTGTTCCAAGTACAAGTGGCAGCTTTTCGTATCATAGCTTAAAAAAGGAGCGAGTACACATGATAATTACAAAATGGGAACAGTCGTCACGTTTCAGCAACTTCTGGACGGATCGGTCAGAATCCATGATTACTGATGCTCCATCTGATGGAAATCTCCCAAGCCTTTTTGATTGTAATCGGTACCATTAATCTGAATTGTTTAACAATTTCAATATTTAAATATTAGTTTTGCACTGCAAAATAATATTAGAGATAGCAAAATATCACGTTCGAAGAATCATGATTTGGACATGTAAAAATAACCACCGAGGCATTATTCTGTCTTATCAAAATATCTATCCGTGATTGCATGAAAATACTTTTGAATTTTAAGAGCAATATATTTTGTAGATATTTCTGTAGGAAATTCTCTCAAGGAACATTGAGACAAATACTCCTGCAGCGGAAAAGTTGAAGAAAATATTGAAGTATTTTTGGAGAACTGTATGTGAGAATTCTTTCAGACATCCTAGACCACATTTAAAAATAATCTCCAAAACCTTTTGTGGATTATTTACAAATTATGGAATTATGACAAAACATTTACTGAGATTGAGCAAAGCAGGATTTCTCCAAGAATCTACTTCAGGAATTATCTTATTGTTTTGTGCAGTTCTTTCAGGCGCCTCTCGAGATTTCTTAGAATCATTCATCTTTACTATTGCGAGATGCCTCTAAAAATATAATTACAAGAATGTTTTGGAAATACTACCAATGAGATGCAAGAATAAACTCTTATAATAATCCTTAGAGGACTGCCAACAAACTCGCTGAAAAATAGCTTTACAACGCCAGGGAGGAATAGTTCAAGGTATGTCTTGGGAACTTTCATAGAATCTTGGAAATTATATGAAGGAAAAATTAAAATGGCGTCAAAAAATGTATGAAGAAATCATGTTTTGGGGCACACACAGAAACTGACTGTCATTACCACATGCCACGTGTTAGCAGGGGCTAGATAGTCAAGAACAATATAGATATGATTTTGGCTCAGGAAGTACACAGCACATTGGTTCCAAGCTCGGTCATAAGCTTAATGAATCGTCCCCAAATATTTAGTCTCACATCAGAACAAGTTTTCATATATTCTGTCAAATTAACAAAGGAATCAAAACAAAAATTAAGGTTTTGTACAGAAAAGCGGATGAATGTATTGTAAAGAGTGCAAGATGTCAGGTGCACTTGGGACCTAAAACAGCCACAATGAAAGTAGAATTTGCTAAAAATTTGGATCTTAATTTGAGGTTTTTGAGTGGGCTAGCAATGCTAAAAATCTTAAAAATCTAGGTTTATCTAATAAATCT
>JASCZW010020357.1:0-12388 GCA_034211315.2 Aedes japonicus | reverse complement strand
TAATTGGAAAAAGCTCATCACGCTTTTTGAGGAAAGTCCGTCGCACTTTCGAAAAAAAGTGCACCAGGCATTTAGAGAAAGTCCACCGGGATTTTTTTAAAGGTTTATCCGGCTTTTGAAAGAAGTCTACTAGACTTTCGGAAAAAGTTTACCCAATTCTTGAAAAAAGTCCACCAGGGGCTGGAAACAGTTCATCAGACATTTGGAAAAATCCACCACTCTTTTTGGAAATGGTACACTAGACTCTTCGGAAAAAGTTCGCCAGACTTTTAGAAAAAAGTTCATCGGAATTTTAGGAAAAGTCGACCAGACTTTTGGTGGACTAGACGTTTGAATAAAAAAAAATTCACCACACTTTTAGTAAAATCTTCCACCAGATTTTTCGGAAAAGCTTCCCAGACTTTTGGTAAAAGTTCTCCAGACTATTAGAGAAAGGTTCGAGACAATTGCAAAAAGCGCACCACACTTTTGGAAAAAAAAACTAGACTTTTCAGATAAAGCCCAGACAAATTTTGGTAAATGGTCACTGAAATTTAAGGGAAAGTTCACCACCCGTTTGGAAAAAGTCCAGCCAGACATTTGGAAAACGTCCACCGCTCTTGGAAAAAGTTCGCCAGACTTTTTTGAAATTCTATTGGGTTTGAAAATTTTGAGAAAGTCCACCAGACATTCAGGAAAAGTACATCAGATATTTCGGAAAAGTTCATCACACTTTTGGGAAAAGTCAACCGCACTTTTGGAAAAAATTGTACCTAGTATTTAGAAAAAGTCCACCGGGCTTTTCTTATAGGTCCATCGGGTTTTTGAAAGAATTCTACCAGATTTTTCGGAAAAAAGTTTATCCAATTCTTGGAAAAAGTTCACCAGAGGCTGGTAAAAGATCATCAGACATTTGGAAAAATCCATCACTTTATTTTGGAAAAGGTACACAAACTCTTCAGAAAAACTTCGCCAGACATTTAGAAAAAGTTCATCGGAATTTTATGAAAAGTCGATCAGAGTTTTGGAGAAAGTCCACCAGATGTTTGAATAAAATAGTCCATCACAATTTTTGTAAAACTTATCTCAGATTTTTCGGAAAAAGCTCCCCAGAATTTTCATAAAAGTTCATCAGAAATCTGGGAAAAGGTTCTCCAGAATAGATTAGATTAGTTTAGTGTCTTTATTTAAGAGACTTTCAGGAATTCTCCAGACTCTTAGAGAAAGCTTCGAGACAATTGCAAAAAGCGCACCACCTTTTTGGAAAAAGTTTACTAGACTTTTCGGAAACCTGATCTGATCTGAATCTGACTTTTGGTAAATGGTCACTGAAATTAAAGGGGGGAATAGTCCACCACACTTTCGAAAAACAAGTCCACCAGACATTTGAAAAACGTTCACCGCTCTTGGAAAAAGTCCGCCAGATTGTTTGAAGTTTTTTTCTTTTTTGGACGAAAACCTGCCAGACTTTTGGAAAAAGTACACCAGACATGTAGAAAAGCCCACCAAGGTTTTGGAAAATGACCAGACTTTTTGTAAAAAATAGCTCACTAGACATTTAGTAAACCAGCTCATCGGAATTTTGGAGCAAAGTCCTCTGAACGATGGAAAAAGTCCACAAGCCGTTTAAAAGAAAGTCCACCACGCTTTTTGGGAAAATGCTCACCTGACTTTTAGGAAAATGTCCACCGAAACTTTTGGGAAAAATCGCTTACAGTCTTGAAACTAGTCTAAACTATTTGAAGGAAGTTTACAAGTAGAAAAGTCACCGATTTTTCGGAAAAAGTCCACTGATTTAGGGAAAAAGTCCCCCAGACATTAAAAAAATCCACCAAGGTTTTGGAAAATATTCACCGGGCTTCTGAAAGAAGTTCTGAACACGTTCACCAGACTCTTGGAGAAAATCCTCAGAAAGTTGGAAGAAGCTCACCAGTCTTTTCGGAAGAAGCCCCAATTTTCAAACGACTGACACCTGACTTTTCTAAACAAAAAATCATTGGAATTTAGGGTAAAGTGCACCAGACATTTGGAAAAATCCCACCAGACTTTTGAAAGAATTTCACCCGACTTTGGAAGAAGTCCGCCAAACTTTTGCGAAAAGTTCACCAGACTTTTAGGAAAAGTTCAAAAGATTTTTGGAGAAAGTTCACTCCGATCTTGGAGAAAACTCGCCGTACTTTTGGAGAATGTCTACCGAGCTTCCTGAGAAACTCAAAGATTTTTGGATAAATTCTGCGGGAGTTCAAAATCCAGCAGACAGCTGCGTAAAACTTGTAATTATCTAAAGCATGTTGGATATATGCCACCCAATCAGCAGCTTCTTACTTGTCCATGAAGTCATCTTCTTTTTCCTCTTTTTCGAAACCTTTATCTAATCAAAACATCCCGGCCAACGCCCCTGAAATACTTGGCAAAATCACACGTGACTCAAGTGCTAGTAACTCATGAGGCAAGGGAATAAGTTCCACACACTCATGAAAGCCCCCCTCCTGCGCCCCCTCCATCTCGAACGGAAAAACCTCGCACCAACTAACAACCATCATCACCGGAGATGAGCCGAAGGAAACTCGAAAGCAAATCTCCACACCCTCCGTCGACTCATCCCAATTAGGGATGATCAATGGCCGTATCTTTCGATCCCGCCGATGTGGAGAAATCAATCTTCCTCGAATGGTGTCCTTCATCTTCATTCGTAGGCTTTAGCATCCCACCTTCTTGCTAGGTTGACAAAACAATTGATGATGTGTGTGTGGTGGGAGGGGGGGGGGGGTAATATGATCACCACCACACCAAAAGAAAAAGGTTTGCTCATTTCCAACCTTCCAGTCTGCACCCCTCAAAGCAACTGATTTGGTGACCGGGCGATAACTTTTCCTGTTTCTCGGGTGCTCATTTTCCCTAAGCAAAGCAAACAACACATGAACAAATACATAAACATATATGCCTACATGGCGAAAAGTACCTGCCAGTACCCGGAGCCCTGCTTTCTAGTATCACATTTATTTAACACAAGCTGGAAAAGTTTCCTTCCGGTAGGGGCCGGGATCGGGAGGCAAGGGACGTGTTTGGTATGTAAATTTGTATCTCTTTCTGTTTGGGTTGAAGCTGAATTTATAGCCGGATTTACGTCCTATAAATGACAGAGCTTTCGTTCTTTGAGAGCGCGAGTTAGCTTCTGTTGTCGTGTCGGAACTCGGAAGGACACACAAGGATAAATTACCGCTCATTTCGGTGACCAATGACCAAGCGACCGACGTTTTATCAAAACCGCCCAAAAAAGGATAAATGGCATCTCTAATCCCAGTGGGATATCAAGCTTCGTTGAAACAATAACATTTTCCGAAGTGAATTAACGAATGGTGACACGTGTACAGATATCCCCACTGATCCACCGAATTTACGAGTTAAATACCTGTGTATTGCGGCGACGGCGGTACATTCGCCAAAACAAACAAAAGCGTCGTCCGCAAATCCTGAACTGCAATCAAAACCATCAACAAATGGGACTGCCCGGCTGCGATTGAATCCCCTCTCCCCTCCCCTTCCCCGCCCCTTTCACGGCGACCGCTTTTTTGTTGCAGTGAATAAACTCGCGAAAAGCAAAACCACGACGCCCGCCCCAACTCCACCACACTCTCCAAAAAATAAAAATGGCGCAAACTTTGTTGAACCACCGTGGACCATTCTGAATGCTGTTCTGGGATGGAAAATTCAATCCCATGTGACCATTCGGTAGCACTGCAGTACAGGAATCGTTTATCCAGGTGAATTTAATGTGCTTTTAATGATAACGAAACGACTCTAGCAGGGCCGGAAAATTCTTTAAGAGAAAGGGGTTTCGATAACGGAAGGGTTGGTTCTTGTTTAGGGACCCGATTAGACTGGTTGGTAAACTTCTGCTGGGCGATAGGGGTCTACTAGGTTAGAAGTTTCCGAAATTTGTTGTGGAAAGCCTGGTGTTTGATGGAATAATTCATATTTCCGGAAAATTACGGTAACCACCACACTTTCGAAACTCGGATAAAGTCCAGCAAACCCTCGAAACAAGTTTGTCATACTTTTCGGAAAATAAACATCGTTATGTCAGAAATAGGCTTCCGACTTTTGAGAAAGCTCATTAACAATTTGGAAGAATTTCACCAAGGTTTTGGAAAAAGTCCACTGAGTTTCTGAAAGAAGTCCATAAGACTTTTCGAAAAGAGTTCACCAGACTTTTGAAGAAAGTCCACCAGACGTTTCAACAAAGCCTACCAGACTTTTGGAAAACGCCACTATATTGTTGGAAAATGTTTACTGGAATTTTAGAAAAAGACCACTAAACTTTTTACCACACCTCGGAAAAAAGACCATCAGACATATGGAAAAAATCCACCAAACACTTGGAAAAGGTCTGCCAGACTTTTCGGAAAAAAGTTAACCTTTATTTCGGAAAAAACTCTACCGAATTTTGGAAAAAAAATACCATTAGACATTTGAAAAAAGTCCACCACGAATGACGAAAAAGTTTACCGGGTTTTGGAAAAAAAAAGTCACCCGACTCTTGGAATAAGTCCACCAGCCTTATGCAAAAACGCGAAAAAAAAATTAGAAACCACCACCCTTTTGGAGAAAAACCACCTGACTTTTGAAAAAACTTCTTTGGATATTTTCAGAAAAGTCTTCCAAACTTTTAAATTCCACCAGACTTCTGGAAAAATAGCACCACACTTTTGGAAAAAGTTCGCCAAATTTGTCGGATAAAGCTCACCAGACTTCAAAAATATGTTCACCAGAATTTAAGGGAATGTCCACAAGACTTCAAAAAAAGTCCACCACACTCTTAGAAAAATTTGGTAAAGGTCAAATTTAAAAGAAGAAGCCCTTCTGGGTTTAGAACAAATCCACAAAACTTTTCGAAAAAGTCCTACTGATTCGTAGAAAAATCCATAAGACTTCTGTAAGAACTACACCACACCTTTTCTAAAAAGTTTTTTAGAAACAGCCCTCTAGTTTTTTTAAAAAAGCACATTGGAATTTTAGAAAAATTTCATTAGTCTTGTGAAAAAATCCGCCTATCCACATTTCACATTCCACTTTTACTAGAATTTTTACAAAAAGCCCACTTCTATGTTAGGAAAAATTCATTGGTTTTCGGAAAATGTCACCAGACCTTTGGAGAATATCCAGCACACATTTGGATAAGCACCCCACACTTTAGGAAAACACCCACCATTTTTTCTTCGGAAAATGCCTATCAGACTTTTGGAAACTGTTCACCGGAATTTCAAGAAAAGTCCTCCAGACATTCGAATAAAGTCCACCAATCTTTTAGAGAAAGTCCACCATACCTTTGAAAATAGTTCGCCAGACATTTGGTCCACCGAGCTTTTAGAAGAAGTCTGCAAGACTTTTCGGAAAATGTCAGAAAATTTTAAAAAGTTCATCAGACTGCTTGAAAAAGTCCACCAGACATTTGAAAAAACTCCTCCACCTCCACTCCAAAAAATCTACCACACTTTTAGAAACAGTCCAGCGAACTCATCGAAGTGACCCACTTTTTGGGAAAAATCTCACTAGACTTTTTGAAAAGCCTGCCAGATTTTTGGATGAAGTTCATCGTAATTTTGTGAAAGTCCATCAGACTTTTGGAGAAAGTTCAGCTAACATTTGGGAACATATGAACATATTTCCGGAAAATTACAGTAACCACCGGATTACTAGAAAAAAAATACCGGACTACTAGAAACGCAGCAATCACCAAAAAAGAGTTTCGAAGATTTAAGGGATGGATTTGGAATCGACCAACCCGGTCCGGAGAAATGGTGGAAACAAGTTCTTAAAACATGGGAGGAAACTACGACCACATTTTCGTCAATTACTCAACTGAACTGGAAGCAACTTTTAAGTCTACACCGCACTTGTGTGGAAAGTCCACTGGACTGCTAAGATAGTCCACTGCAGGAATTTTGACGAGAGTCATCCGGACCTTCACCGGAAGTTCATCGGACTTTTGGGAAAAGTCCACCGCAATTTTGAAAAAAGCTCACCAGACATTTAAAAACACTCCACAGGAGTTTTTGAAAAGGTCCATCGGACTTTTGAAAGAAGTCTACCAGACGTTTAGGGAAACATTTTGTCCGACTCTTGGAAAAAGTCCACCAGTCTTTTTGGAGGAAGCACACTAGATTTTCGGAAAAAGTTCGCCAGAATGTGGAGAAACTTCATCAGACATTTTAATAAAAAAAATCCACCACACTTTTTGTAAAAACGTCCACCAGACTTTTCGAAAAAAGATCCCCAGACTTTTGGTAAAAGTTCATCAGAAATTTGGGAAAAGTTCAAAGTTCAGAAGACTTTTGGAATATGTTCATCGAAATTTAAGGGAAAGTCCACCACCCGTTTGGGAATACTTCACCACATTTTTGAAAAAAGTCCTCCAGACATTTGGAAAACGTCCTCCACTCTTGGAAAAAGTCCACCAAACTTTTCGAAGTTCACCGTTTCCAGCCAGCCAGACTTTCGGAAAAATCCCTCCAGCCTTTTCGAATGTTCTCCGAAATTTTAGGAAAAGGTCATCAAACTATTAAAAAAATCCACCACAGTTTTAGAAATAATCTATTACACTATTGAAGGAAGTGCACCAGATATTTGTAAGAGTCCGTCAGATTTTTCAGCAAAACGTCACCGTTTTTTTTTCGGAAAAAGTCCACCGATTTTTGGATATAAAACCCACCAGACGTTTGAAAAAAATTCACCAAGGTTTTGGAAAATATCCACCAGGCTCCTAAAAGATGTCCACAAGACATTATGAAAAAGTTCACCAGACTCTTGGAAAATATCCTCCAAAAAGTTGGCTAAAGTTCACCAGTCTTTTCGGAGTCTTTATTTCGGAAAAAGTCCACCGAACTAGCGAAGACAGTCCTCTGCAGGAATTTCGACGAGAATTTACTATACTTTTGATTAAAATCCTCCCGACCTTTGGAGACAGTCAACCGGACCTTCACCGGACTTGTAGGAAAAGTCCATCGCACTTTTGAAAAAAGTGCACCAAACATCGACAAAAAGTCCACCGAAGATTTTGAAAAGGTCCATCAGGCTTGTGAAAGAAGTCTACCAGACTTTTCGGAAAAAGTTTATCCGATGCTTGGAAAAAGTCCACCAAACTGCTGAAAATGGTCCACCAGACATTTAGAAAAACTCCTCCACTCTTTTTGGAGAAAGTACACTAGACGTCAGAATTTGGAGAAAGTTCACCCGCCATTTTAATAAAAATTCCACCACAATTTTTGTAAAAACGTCTACCAGACTTTTCGGAAAAAGATCCTCAGACTTTTGGTAAAAGTTCATCAGAACATTGGGAAAAATCCTCTGCTCAGAAGACTTTTGGAAAATGTTCACCGGAATTAAAGGGAAAGTCCACCACCCGTTTGGGAATAGTTCACCACATTTTTCTGGAAAGTCCACCAGACATTTGGAAAACGTCCACCACTCTTGAAAAAGTCTGCCAAACTTTTCGAAGTTCACCGTTTTTTATTTGGAAAAACCTACCAGACTTTTGGAAAAAGTACACCAAACATGTAGAAAAAGTCCACCAAGGATTTCGAAACTGACCAGACTTTTTGAAAAAAAGGCCACTAAAATTTTAGTAACAGCTCATCGTAATATTGGAGAAAGCCCACTAAATATTTAGAAAAAGTCCACAAGTCATTGAAAAAAGGCCACCACGCTTTTTGGAAACCACCACCAGACTTTCGGAAAAAAATCCCAGCAGGCTTTTGGAAAATGTTCATCGAAATTTCATGCAAAATTCAACAAACTATTAAAACTGAAACTGGAACAGTTAACTGGACCTTCGCTGGACTTCTGGGAAAAGTCCATCGGGGTTTTAGAAAGGTCCATCGGGCTTTTGAAGCGACCAGAGTTTGTCCGACTCTTGGGAAAAGTCCACCAGACTGCTGAAAAAAGTCCACAAGACATTTGAAAAAACTCCACCACTCTTTATGGAGAAAGTACACTAGGCATCAGAATGTGGAGAAAGTTCGCCCGATATTTTGATAAAAATTTCACCACATTTTTTGTAAAAACGACTACTAGACTTTTCGGAAAAAGATCCCCAGACTTTTGGTAAAACTTCATCAGAACTTAGCCGGAATTTAAGGGAAAGTCCACCATCCGTTTGGAAATAGTCCACCATATTTTTGAAAAATGTATACCAGTCTTGGAAAGTCTGCCAAATTTTTCGAAGCTCACCGTATTTTTTTTATTTTTTTTGAAAAAAAACTACCAGACTTTCGGAAAAAGTACATCTGGCATGTAGAAAAAGCCCGCCAAGGTTTTGGAAAATTACCACACTTTAATAAAAAAACCCTTGACTTTTAGTAAAAGCTCATCAGAAGTTTGGAGAAAGTCCACTAAACATTTGGAAAAATTCCACAAGCCATTAACAAAAAGTCCACCACGCTTTTTGGATACCCCCACCAGACTTTCGGAAAAGTCCCACCAGCCTTTTGGGAAATGGTCACCGAAATTTTAGGAAAAGTTTATCAAACTATGGAAAACAATTCCACCACTGTTTTGGAAATAGTCTATTAAACTTTTGATGGAAGCTCACCAGACATATGTAAAAGTCCGTCAGATTTTTCCGGGAAAAAGTCACCGTTTTTTTCGGAAAAAGTCCACCAATTTTTTTGGAAAAAGCCCACCAGACATTTGAAAAAAATCCACAAAAGTATTGGAAAATATCCACCTCCTGAATGACATTTCTAAAAAAGTTCACCAGACTCTTGGAAAATGTCCTCCAGAAAGTTGGAAAACGTTCACCGGAGTCTTTATTTAGAAAACTCAGCAGGCTTTCGAAAAAACTCCACTGGACTATTGAAGATAGTCCACTGCAAACATTTTGGCGGGAATCAACCGTACTTTTGATGAAAATCCACCCGACCTTTGGAGACCGTCAACCGGACCTTCACCGGAAGTTCGCCGGACTTTGAAGAAAGTCCACCAGAGTTTTAAACAAAAACTAACGAACTTGTAAAAAAAGTTCATCGCACTTCTGGAGAAAGACTTTTTTGGAGAAAATTCACCTGTCATGTTGTGGAAGCTAATAATAATTGTGGAAAAACCGAATTTCTGTAGGAAGTCTACCAAACTTTTGAAGACAGTCAACCGGACCTTCCATAAAAGTCCAGTCAACCAAGAAAGCCCAGTGAATTTTTGAAAAAAAGTTCACCGGACTTCGAAAAAAGCCCCCAAACTTTTGCAGAATATCAAAAACTAACAGATTTTTAAAGAAAGTCTATCTAATTTCTGGAGGAAGAATTCCGAAGAAAATTCACCTCTCATTTTGTGGAAGCTCATCATAATTATGGAGAAACTGAACTCTTGAAGAACGTCCAATGGACTTTTGAAGAAAGTTCAGCAGACATTTGTAGGAATATCACCGGATATTTGAACAAAAACTAACGAATTTTTAAAGAAAGTTCATCGGACTTCTGAAGAGAGTTCACCGAGCTCTTGGAAGAAGCCTACCAGATTTTTGCAGACAGTCAACCGGGCCTTCCAAGAGAACCGTTCCAGAGAACTTCTGAAAAGAATGTTTAGCGGATCTTGAAAAAGGTCACCGAAATTAAGATAAATGCCCATCAGACTTTTAAACAGAAACTAACAGATTTTTGCAGAAAGTCCATCGGATTTCTGAAGAAAGTATTCCGAAGAAAATTTACTTCTTATTTGGTGGAAGTTCAGCATAATTATGGAGCAACTGAACTCTTGAAGAAGGTCCGCTGGACTTTTTGAAGAAAGTTCAGCAAACTTTTTATTTAAATATCACCGGATTTTTATGCAAAATCTAACGAATTTTTAAAGAAAGTCCACCGGACTTCTGGAGAAAGTCTTCGAGAAAAAATTCACCTGTCATTAAATGAAAGTTCATCATAATTATGGAGAAACCGGACTTTTGAAGAGAGTTCACCAGGCTCGTGAAGATTTTCCACCAGACTTTTGAAGACAGTCAACCGAGCCTTCCAAGAAAGTCTAGAGAACTTTTAAAAAGAAAGTTCACCGGACTTTGAAGAAAGTTCACCGAACTTTTGAAGAATTTAGAGTAGACATTTGATCAAAAACTAAGATTTTTGAAGAAAGTCCACCGATTTTCGGAAGGAAGTTTTCCGAAGAAAATTCATATTTCATTTCGTCGTAGCTCATAATAATAATAGAGAAACCATATTTCTAAAGAAAGTTCACCAAACTATTGAAGAAAGCTCACCGGACTTTTTAAAAAAAGTCCACCGGATTTTTAAACAAAATCTGTCGGAGTTTTTAAGAAAGTTCACCGGATTTCTAAAAAAAAAGAGGCTTCCGGAGAAATTTATCTCTCATTTGGTGAAACTCATCAAAATTATGGAGAAACTGGACTTGAAGAAAATCCACCGTACGGTTGCAGTGTGTTCAGCAGACTCACCGAATTCTTAAGCAAACACTTACGAATTTTTAAAGATCGGACTTCTCAAGAAAGTCTTCGGGAGAAAATTCAACAGTCATAATTATGGAGAAACCGGACTTTTATAGAGAGTTCACCGGGCTCTTGAAGAAAGTCTACCAGACTGTTGAAAACAGTCAACCGTGCCTTTGAAATTTTGAAAGGAATGTTCACCAGACCTTGCTAAAGGTTACCTTACTTATGAAAAAAGCCCACCGTCCTTTTAAAGAAAGTCCACCGGATTAAAAAAAAAAAAGGTTTTCAGAGAAAATTCATCTGTCATTTGGTGGACGCTCATCATAATTATGGAGAAACTGGAGAAAAGCTCAGCAGTTTTTTGTAGAAATACGACCGGATTTTTCAGCCAGTCATTTGAAGGAAGTTCATCTTAATTATGGAGAAATCAGACTTTTGAAGACAGTCAACCGGGCCTTCCAAGAAAGTCCAGAGAACTTGTGAAAAGAAAGTTCACTGGACTTTGAAAAAAGTTCACCGAACTTATGAAGAAAGTCCACCAGGCTTTCGAACAAAAACTAACAGATTTTTTTAAGGAAGTCCACCAGATTTCTGATAAAGTTTTCTGAAAACAAAATCACCTCTAATTTGGTGAAAGCTCATCATAATTATAGAGGAGCCGGATTTTTGAATAAAGTTCGCCGGACTTTCAAAGAAGAAAGTCCACGGATTTTCAAAGATAAACTAACGGAGTTCTTAAGAAAGTTCACCGTATATCTAAAAACAGACTTCCGGATGAAATTCATCTGTCATTCTGTGCAAGATCATCATAATTATGAAGAAACCGGACTCTTGAAGAAATTTCTCCGACCTTTTCGAGAAAGTCCACCAGACTTCTGAAAAAAGTCCTCGGGAAAAACATCACCTGCCATTTGATGGCCGTTCAACATAATTATGGAGAAACCGGACTTTCGAGAAGAGTTCACCAGACTTTTGAAGAAAATCTACCAAACTTTTTATTCAGACCAATTTTTTTCTAAGAATGTCGAGAGAACTTTTGAAAAGAAAGTTCACCAAACTTTGGAATAAGTCCTCCAAACTTTTGAAGCAAATCCACCAGACTTTTAAACAAAAGCTAACATATTTTTAAAGAAAAACCACCTGATTTATGAAAGTAGTCCTCCTGGAAAAACAATCGATTGTCATTAGGTGAAAGTTCATCCTAATTATGGAGGAACCAGCTTTTTAAGAAAGTTCTCCAGACTATTGCAATAAGTCCACCAGAAGTTATGAAGAAAGTGCACCAGATTTTTGAACAAAAAGTTCAACATAATCATGATTTTGAAACAAAAAAGAACGGTTTTAGAAAAAAAGTTCACAGGATTTCAAAAGAAAATTCGCCTGTCGTTTGGTGGAAGTTCATCGTAAAGTGGTTAACATCCATACCTCTCATGCCAAAGTCAAGACCAGACTGTTAGTAAAAGCCCATCGGAATTTTGGAGAAAGTCCACTAAACATATGAAAAAATTCCACAAGCCATCAAAAAAAGTCCACCAAACTTTTTGGAAACCCCCACCAGACTTTCGGAAAAAATCCCACCTGCCTTTTGGAAAATGTTCACCGAAATTTTAGGAAAAGTTCATCAAACTATTGAAAAAATTCCACCACAGTTTTGGAGATAGTCTATTTCACTTTTGAAGAAAGTTCTCCAGATATTTGTTAAATTAACTTTTTGGTGAAAAGGCACCGTTTTTGATCGAAAAAAGTTCACCGATTTTTAAAAAAGCACATCGTATAGTGGTTATCATCCATACCTCCCATGCCAAAGTCACTAGTTGGAATCACATCCTCCGACAAGTAACGAAAACACCCAAAAGTATTTGAGCGACAACGACGGGAGATGAACCAGCCCAAAGCTGGAAATCTCCATAATCAAGGAATAAAAGAAAGAGAGAGAGAGAGAGAGAAAGCGAGAAAAGAAGAGCAGAGAAATAAAGA
>JASCZW010020356.1:0-12383 GCA_034211315.2 Aedes japonicus | reverse complement strand
GGAACGGCTATAGCGGCTCAGGATCAGGCTGCTCGTCGGGAGAGGTGATCTCCGCTGGGCGATGAAGACGAAAAGGAAAACAACCCGGTTGAGGGACAGAGCGAAGGAAACAAAAAAGAACGGGCCTTTGTTTATTAAATGACGTTGTTTGAAAGCAGCCGACTCTCCACCAGTAATCGCCAGTGGATTGAACCGACAGTCGGTCGCCACGATGACTTCGATCGGAGCTTGGTGCGATATTTGATCGTGGGACAGAACGGTGGAGAGCGTTGAGCATGACAAAGGTGAGTGGGTCAGTATTTTATTTAGTGACACCTGGGTGTTTCATTGTGCAGCGAGTTTATTTACCCTTCAAACCAGGTTAAAGAGGATGATGTTAAATTTATTCACCATCGTTATCAACGTTTGTATATGACCAAATGAATAACCGCAACGTGGTGAGTCAATTGATGGTTCAAAGATCTGTCATGCACTATATGTTAATCTGGTCCGCGTCACAAGAAAGAACAGAAATGCCATATCACCTGGCGGCGCGACATGAATGAGCACCTGCCGACAGTTGTCAATATATGGAACTAATAAAAAGCAGCATCTATAACGAATATTTCAAATTATACTGAATCAATTTGTGCGCTTTAATAGAATTATGCAAACTGGATCCGTTTTGGCTAGTGTGATTGGTCCAAAGAAAGAGTAGTAATAATTATTACTTAGGTCTCAACCGTTTGAGAGAAAATTGGTGCATCCACTAAACTTTTGAACTAGATATCCAACGACCATATTAAATAAATTTTGATTGTTTATACCAAACAGCGCATTCTATTTAACTATTACTAACTTTGATATTTACTGAAGGCTACGTGGGTTTCCCGTGTCTTCTTAAGGTAGATAACAAATCCAACTGTTGCATGGACGTGGCCAGGTGAGCAATTATTGCGTGAAGAAACGTAACTGTCAGTTACTGGATCCGTTTCATGGTGACATGCAATGTCTTAAACGATTTAAGCCTCATCGTAGTTCTATCCACGAGGTGTGTTATTGCTAATGCTAATTTAATAGGATTATGCAAAGTGCCAAAAATCGAAATAACTGTTCAACATCTTAAAGATGTATTTAAGAAATTTGGCTAAAGTGAAAAAGGTTAAAATCATCACTGAATTCACTGTAGGACAGTGACCATGGCAGTCCTTCTCGTAGTTGGCCTAATACTGTTCATTGCTTCTTATGAAGAAATCGGTATTTAGTATAAACATAAATATTAATTTTAACACAACATCTTCGACAAGGACATAGCACAGGCTGATCACAAAAATGTTTTAATTCTATTCTTTTATACTAATTTAGTAATGTTAAAATCAAAAGAGTCACACACTTGATTGAACAACCTACAACATGAATCTAACGGGTTGCTTCGTCCATTAAGAGTACGGTGGCCAGAAGTCCACAACAGTTGACGATTCCGGGGCTGACGAACTGGTGCATGTAACCTAAAATTCTCAAGAATGCTGCTCCAATCGATGTTGCATATGACCACGTCGAAGACAAACAGCCGTTGAAGCATCACTCGACGACTCGATAACGGTTGAATATTTAGCAGCGCACATCGATCTCCATAAGGCGGCAGATTGATAGGATCGTTCCAGGGAAGACGGCGTAGAGCGTATCTAATGAACCGCTTCTGGACTTTTTCGGTGCGTGCAATATGAACGGCGTCGTACGGAGCCCCGATTTGCACTCCGTATTCCAGCACACTACGAACTAAAGCATAATACAGCGACTTAAATGCATGCACATCATCGAAGTAGGCGGTGTTACGCTTTAAGAAACCGAGCATTGCGTTTGCTTTCGCAGTTGTTGCGAAGATGCGCTCGTTGAAACGAAGCTTCCGATCAAGTTTGACTCCTAGGTCGTTGATCGAAGTCCCTAGTAGCACACTTGTTGCCATTCGGTTGAGATAACAAAAATATGACTTGCTAAGTCATAATCAAGTTACTACAACTAATTAAGACCGTAGTGTGCTATTTGGGGTGACCCTCTCTAGTGATATGTCGTTTAAGCCGTAGTAGAACGTGACATTGGAATGGCATCGAGCGAAGGTTATCACTCTGCACTTGGCCGTACTCGTCTGCATTCCTTTTAAATCACACCATCTAGACAGATGTTCTAAATCGGCTTGAAAAGCACAGCAATCTACTAGTCATTTGCATAGAGCAATTTACCGGAGTTGAGACCTTCGCACAGATCGTTGATGAAGAGAACGAATATAAGAGGGCCAAGGTGGCTGCCCTGCGGTCCACCGGAGGGAATATCAAATAAGTCCGATCTAGCGTCGTGTTCCTTGACAAAAGCTTTACCTGAAGACAAATACGACTGAAGCCAAGTGGACAATCCAAGGCGGTTCAGTCTTTCAATGGTCAGTTGATGAGGTACCTTGTCGAACGCTTTTGAAAAGTCAATGTAAATAGCATCGACCTGGCATCGCTTCTCGAGCTCGTTGATCACACTTTCGCAAGGCAGTTAAGAATTGATATCGACCGGTATTTCTCAACGCGGTGTGTATTTCCAGCCTTGTGGAGTGATTGATGCCAGCTTCCAAGCGTCAGGAAACACTCCTTCGGTCAAGCATCGATTGAAGATCGTAGCGATGTGTCCAAAAGGACTGAGGACACTGTTTGACGAAGACAGTTGGAATGTGATCAGGACCGGCCCTTTCGACTGCGCTGAGAGCATCGCAAGTATCGCCATTATTGAAAGTGACCAAATGAAGATGGAGATTATACAACGGAAGCCCTTCCAAATAATGCTGCGCCAGTGGAGGTGAGTTGTCGTCGTGTACGGAACGGAAAAACTCAGCAAAAAGATTCACCGGTCTCTACCGCAAGAACTACGAGATTGGTACGTAACCTCAACTGGAACCCTGGTCGAACTCTTTCGTTTGTTGATATAGGCCCAGAAAGATGAAGGGTCTTGTCGGAAATTCATTTGGATACGATCAATACAGTAACGGAAACGATCATCTTGCATTCGGCGATACTCTTCTTTAGCAAACTTCAGAGCTCTCGTATTCGTGGTAGTTTTGTTGCGAAAGAAACGTGAGCGATTACGACGGTTACGGAGTTGTGGTGTCCACCAAGATTGGTGAAACTGCCTTGAAGGCTGGTAAGTTCTAACGGGAACAGTTTCACGGATGATTCGATCAATAGTGCCGTAGAAAGCCGCCACGGAAACATCAGAAGTCTTTTCTCTTTGCCAGTCAAGGTGGCGGATTCATTCATGCCTTGCCCTACCCCGCATGGGGTTGTGTAGTAAAGGTTTGTGTGTTTGTTTAGAAATACTGCCTAACAAGGGCCTACGCACTACGCTAAATTTCAAAATTCCTTCTATTCAATTTTTAAAACCTGCCGAGCTCTTTCGAACCTATCGATACTTTCTCTTCACATCTTTGGTTCTAGTAGAAATTGCTGTCCACTTCTAGGGTTGCTAGGTTGCTCTGTTGATAAGAAAGATATTTCCAATTTTCTAGAACCTCATTCAAGAACCTCATTCAATTATGCCAGTTACATCAAACATTTAACATAATTGTAGCCAATACCTTGTACGATCGAACATTATTTGAATCGGTACAATTGCTTGTATCATGACGTCTTAGTTAACACTGTAGCGTAATCGGGCGATCATCAAAGTATTACTAAGTCTCTTAATCTAAACCCATATTTTTTGCCTGGGATTTTCAAAGTTAAAATAAGTAACTATGTCCCCTATCACTATAGTTAAATAATGATGGGAACAGTTTAAGAAGATTCAAATGGATCCTTTCCTATCATTTTGAAATGGTGGAGTGGTACAAAGTTCGAACCCTAGCAGCACACTTGTTGCAAATTAGTTGAAGTCACTTGAATGCAATTCAATTAAGTCAAAATCAAGTTACTGCAACCAATTTGGTCAGTTTTGTGTTGCTTGGGAACTAGTAAGCTGGTGTGCATGGTTCAAGCCTGGTTCATGAATACCTTTTTCAAAACCTACTCAAAATTGTTCGATTGAATCCTAAACATTTTTGATCTTGACCATTGTCTAATTTAAATTATGCGTCACAGGCACCACCTACAGCTTTATTTCAATTCTATCCTAAAAGGTGTTCAATCACCAAAATGCTAACATAATTATTTGTGACATTAAAGCATTCAATTAAATATTTCGTGTTACTTGGGATATTAAATAAAATGTTGTGTTTGGTTGATCTCTAATCTTCTTAAAAACCGTTAATTTATATGCTTTTAGATTTCTACCTTTTACGAAATATCCCTCATAAGAATGGAAATTCATAAGTTTGATCAATTTACTGTTTTTAAGTTATTTTTATAAATGGTCATGATCTCTTTTTCAACCCCAATATGTTGCGCTGGTCTGTTCGTACCAGTCGAAAGAAATAGAAATAGAAATTAAAGACCCTGAAATAAGTATGATAAAAAATATATTATTAGAATTTTTTAATTAAAAAGAGAAGCAGTATAACTTTATAAGTGGGTAAGAACCCAACAGCTTAATTAGCTTATCTTTTATATTTTAGTATATGATGAGAGAAAAGTTTGGCCAAACTCTGTCAGAATAGGTTGTCATAAGAAGGTCACCGCTTCCTCGTGACCCTTCTTGATTTGTCTGCAAATTCCTTCATATTTAAAAGTTTTTGCGGAGAAGTTTATAAGAAAATTTGAATTTCTGATCTGTTTTTTAGTTCTATGGATATTGGTTTCCGGCGTATGTGTTGCTGCTGTGTATCAAAAGATCTTTTTCTATTAACCACCCACACTTGTGAGTGGCCCCTACGGCATCGTTGCTGTTTGTTTAAATTGGTCGACAAATTGGATATTTCTACGTATTATTGTATTCCATTGAAATAAACCACCCACACTTGTGAGTGGCTCCAACAGTATCCTTACTGGTGGTTTAAATCGATTCTCGAACTCAATGTTTAAACATATTTTTGTATTCTGCTGAAATAAGTCAACCGCACTTGTGATTGGCTTCAACAGCATCCTTACAGATGAAGTTAGCAGAAGCAGATAATTTCTCATCTCCATCCTTACAGAGAATAAATCGGAAACATATCTTATTCGCTGTCGACGTCAATTGAATTCAGCACATCGTTTACCAAAATAGATCCTCAACGATTTTATCCAACATCCCAGTGATTTCTCGTTAAAGTACAGAGGTGTTCTCGGCTTCCAATAAAGCGATTATCACGTCAACATATGCCTACCCTTTCCCTATTTGACCTGCATTTGAGCGAACCCAGCGCCGGTTTGCCTTTATTTGGGATCACCAGTTTTTACACAGTGAGGATGTATGCTAGTACCAAGGTTCTCTGTGTAATACCAGCTGATCTGGCAATAACGGCGTAGCAACCTCGGGCGGTAAATCATGCTCATGCGCATAAGTGATATTGATTTCCGGCAAATTTGGTGCACGAAATACGAAAATCTTGCAACACGTTTGAGACTCTGGAACCAGGCATGGGAATTTTGACGAACGACAAAATCCAAAACCACCAAGCCTTCTTGATCGAATCAGACGTCAGGCAATAACTTCTGGTCGTACGACATGATAACCGTGCCCAGACCGCTATCAATGCTAAGTTGAACGTTCTCCGGATCCTACATGGCCACATCACTGAAGCTTTGTGCTGTACCTTGACCAAGATGACCAACGATTTTGCCTTGCATACTTTATGGATTGGAGTTACGGAAAAGGGCAGTACGTTCCTGCTGAAAATCCTCCCAATGTGGCATATAGGATTTGTAACGGAGCCATTAGGACCTTACCAATGGCTGCCCTATTTGTGGAAAATAGTAAGTTCCCCTGACGAACGTAGTAACTGAAGACCTGGCTATCAAAGCCACTACCCAAGCAACACAAAACTGACATTATTGGTTGCAGTAATTTGATTGTGGCTCAATTGAGTTGCATGCAAGTAACTTTGACTGATTTGCAACAAGTGTGCTGCTAGGGTGGTAAGGTAGTGCTAAAGAGTGGACCTGAAAGGAGTAGAGATTCCCACGTTGTGTCAACTGGCATGGGACTCAACGTACCCAAAGAGGAATGAGTATCAAGCGATTGTGTGGAGCTAAGGCAATCCCCAAGGCTGACCACGGGGAAAATGCTTCCACATACTAGGGTCGACGTTTGCTATTCACGGACGGTTCATTGATCGAAGACGAGGTTGGCTATGAAATGTCTGTGGAGGCCATAAGCCACTACGGCTGGTTTTCTGGTCTCTGCGGTATCTGCTCACCGCGTAGCACCGAAACAATATTTCAGTTGTGCGAAGCGATCCAACAAACATCGGTGTTGAGAATTCAGAGCTTGTTCAAAGAATTCTGGAGAAGCTATTCAGCTATTCTCAGAAGAAACAGCTGAATAGCTTCTCCAATCTAGCTTGAACAAGCTCTAATTTAACACCGATGTTTGTTGGGTATGTTCGCTCATCACCATGAGGCACCAAGAGTGGACAGTAATGTTTTGCTAGAATGAAAGATATGAAGAGAAAGTGTTGAAAGTTTCGTCAGTGTACAGTCCATTGACTGATATAGTATCGGCTGAAGCGTCTCTCAATGGCTCACAAAAGACGTGAAACCTTGATAATCCCGATCAGTTTTGTTGCGAGTTGTGTACGCATGATGGAAAAACTCTGCAAATAATCTTATCTCGTTAATAGTTCTTCCTATTCTGTTGACCTGTTGCGTTTGTGGAGAAAAATTTCGTAACTTTTGTTTGCCTTTCACATTCTGAGCTGATACAAAATTTCGGTTCTGATTTTGGTAAACTCTCAATGCGACTTCTTCGTTGCTAAATTATTCAAATTGTCACCAACATTAAAATATTTGACTCTTTTATATGAGGCATTCACAGCGTTCTCTAGGTTTAGTACGATCATCAATTTGAACAAGTCCTTTTATGATGATGGCACGTATTTAGTTGTATGAATTTAATAATTATTTAAAATTGCTTAGCTCTCACAGCTAATGAATTATGTTTCCTTGTGCTTCTTCGGTAGATAGAATTAGCCGGTATTTTCCTTCTTCGCCATACACATTCTGTAGCCTCTGGAGTGGGCTTGCCCATGATGTACTTCAGTTGCGTATCTGCGATCTTCATCACCAGCAACGACTTGCAACGTGTTGCTTGATGTATCCGTTCCGCCAATTTTGTCTCTCTGAACCTTCACGAGGATTGGAACCTTAACTCAGGGATCAGCTGCCGCTCCTCCATCAGCTTCTTCATACGAAAACTCCTGTTCTTTCTATCAACTAGGTTGGGTTTTTTTATTTGCCGCATGCATTTTTATCCGTGACCCGAGCAGGAGACAACAACATTTGAATACCTAATTTTGATCTTAATAACTGAGCTTGGTATTAGAGAGCTCAGATTAAGAAGTAAATACCTGAACAAAAATACCTTGGAATTGCAAGCAAGAAATATCTCTCTAATAACAAAAATTGTTATTTCCGGACACCTGGAATACCTGAGAGGTACTATTTTGTGATTGTCTAAACCCTCAACTCGGTATTCGCATCAACATTGTGTGAACAATTCCAGCCTTAGGTATTTTACCTCTTAATCTGAGCTCCTAAATACCAAGGCCAGTTATCAAGTTATTCGTTCCTGCTCCGGGAGAATTTTAAAACAACAGAATAAACTGAATAGAATGTTCCTATGTTTCGTAGACAATTATTTTTGGAATTTGATCAACAAATGATATCTATTTGTATGTAAACATACTTCTCATGTATAAACACAAACAATATGTGTGGCCATACATATTATTCATCTGACAAATAAACCTCATTTGAGTTGTTCAGAGTCTCCTACTTATAACACATGCACATAATGTGGAATTTTATTTGGATTTTCGTCACTAAATATGTATGGATTATTTGCCGTGCAAATAAGAATATTCTCTTGCAGTATGAAACACTTCATTTTTCCATAGTGGGAACAGGTGCTTCATCAGTCATATTAGTAAAAAAATAATCTAAATAACATTTGTTATGATTTTTTACATGATTTATATGATTTGGTTCTATTTTTGCTCTTTTTTTGCACAGCTCAGAGTGTTGCATGATGGAATCAACAAAGATTTCAATAATAACATCGGCCGCCCTTTGACTAAAGTCACTGTATATGTGAAAATTGGTTTCTGGTTCATGTTTTAAAATGATGTTTTCAGCAATATTAAAAAATATGTCATATGACTAATGTTTATCACTTTCGGGAGGAAAATATATTGCAGCAAAACTTTGGATTTGATTTTCTAA
Source organism: Aedes japonicus (assembly GCA_034211315.2). NCBI lineage: Eukaryota > Metazoa > Arthropoda > Insecta > Diptera > Culicidae > Aedes > Aedes japonicus. The sequence goes on along the minus strand of JASCZW010020356.1, from coordinate 4,071 downwards.
TAGAGTGTTGACCCAAACGTGATCAAACTCCTTTATTTACTGGATATCATTTTTTGTTCTGATTCAAAATCGGTACAAACTGCGATTTAAGCTCCACCACCAGATTTTTTGTTCGATTTAGTTTTGTCACGATTATCTCTTAAAACTTTAAATCGACTTCCGAAAACTTCTGCACTGTTCATGCTAAAGCATCCCAACTCGTGTCTGTACCTTGAATAAGGCTTGTTCGCGACAAAATCTAGACACCCATAAATTCGTATATCAAGCGTATCCATAAATCGACGAAGAGAGTCTCTCAATGTTACTCAGGATCTAATTCATTGTTCAGCTTGATGTCTCTGGGAATATCTCGGTGAAATACTTCACCGACTGATGAACGTATGTCTGTTCATTGTGTAAATCAATTTTCGAAGATGGCGAATCAAATCGAAGATGGCGTCGAAAGAAGAGCAAGTGCGAAAAGTAATGGTCCAAATCACAGTGACATCACACCTCAGATTTCACAGATACTGGTACCCTTATGTTCAGAAATTCGTGTGTGAGATAAAAGACGGGGAACACGACGGTTATTGCTATCTCTTATACTCTCATGGTCAAAAGTGAGGTTAGCTTTATCCGTGCAATAGTCTATTGTGTGTGGTCGCATTCCGGATCTGTCATTAAGAAAACTTGCAAAAAAAGCTTGGTTTTCCTGCAAGCACTGTCCATAACGTTCTTAAATCTTTCGATACACGTTTGACAACAGCCAGAAAGGCTGGAAGCGGAACAAAAAACGTGTCTCAGGAACCACAAGAAGGACGCGAAGGTGAAGCAAATATTGCAGAAGAGATCAGATCTTTCGGTACGAACTGTGGTTAGAAAAATTAAAATGCCCTCAACTATCGTGCATTCTTCTAAGCACCGGCAAGGTATGAAGTCGTTCAAGGTGAAAACTGTACCGAACCGTAATAATAAACAAAATGTGACGGCTAAAATCCGGGGCTCGCAAGTTGTATCGCGGAAATATGACGAAGTTTTCTTGCGTGATAATGGACGATGAAACTAATGTGTTAGAAGACCTTAAGCATTAACGGAACAGTGTAGAGGAGCATTTCAGGACGAAGAAAAAGGCCAAGTTTCCCAAAAAACATTTGGTTTGGCAGGCAATATGCAGCTGTCATCGAGCAAGAAAAAGCTTCATCACTACCGGAACGGTAAACAAGGAAACATACGGTGAAGAATGCCTAAAGAGGCGATTGTTACCATGCCTACGCAACCATGATGCTTCGTCGCTATTCTGGCCTGATTTGGCATCTTGTCACCACCCCAAAGATATTTTGGAATGGTATAAAGGGAATGGAGTCCATGTTGTACCGAAAGAGGCGAATCCACCTAACTGCCCGGAATTGCGACCTATCGAGCGGTATTGGGCACTCGTGAAGAGAAAACTCTCTTTATATAAACAACAAGCTACAACTATAGAAACATTTCGAAAATCTTGGACAAAAGCAGCTAAATCGGATGCAGAGAAGTGATGTGATGTGATGTGATAGGAAGCCACCACCAGTGCAGGACTTGCCATGGCGTACAGTTCCTCCTAATGTCAAGATCAAACTGTACATTCCTGTAATCCTCACTATTCCGTTGTATGAAGGGCAAAAAACGGGGGTTTGGACCCGTAAGCAGAAGCACTTACACGACACCCACGGAAAGGAAAGAGAATCTCCTTCCAACGAAACGCTCTTATTACAGGAATTGAAGAGTAAGCAATACACATTAGGATTTCCGTCTGGTGGTTGTTAAAAATAGGGTTAGCAAACTCACTGTAGACTGTCGGAAGATAATTAGACCTTCGCTGATCTCAATCTGACGATTTCCATCAAGGAAGGCATAATTGTAATCCATGACTTGGGCCAGATAACCACGAATCCCTCATCCAGCCTACAGTTCGTCTGGTACCCTGTATTTCCCCCTTACCCTTTGGAATATGTGTATATAATTAACGTGATAGAATATAATATATGTATTTACAAAATTTAACTGAGCGCCACTGGATTGTTACTGCAAAATAAAATTTGGATATGTATTAATATCTGAATGGCCCTGGAAAAGCTGAAAAGCAAAGTAGATCAGTCCTTTCAAAAAAAATAAAATTTCAATGAAAATATATTTGATTTGTTTTATTATTTTGAGAATCGACAGACTATTGTATAGGTCGAAAAAAGCAGTTTTAGTGATCGAAGATCCCAATTCGATGATTTCAGAGATAAATATAATATATTATTGTAATATCCCTAAACACTTATATTTAAAAATAATCATGCACTGCTACTATCACATGCCAGTCTTTTATGGAAAAGAAGTTGTAGTTAAAAAATAGAATTTTAATGAAAAAAATATGCTGAAATACTGAAAAAGGAATTGAGTATTACAAGCATCACATTGTCATGCTGCTCTGTGCCCTGAAATGCAAAAGAAATTTGAAATGCAAAGATGTCGCAAAGCGTGCTGAAATTATTAATTAAATGAGAATATAAAATACACCCTACTTGAACACGATCTTCAGTCGCAGCCACTCACTTTCCTATTGTCAAGTTGACAACGTTACCCATGCTACGCCAACCAGCCTCTCCATGCTGAAATGCTGAAAAATGTGAAGAAAACTACAGTAGAAAAAAATAATTAGTGTGATATAACCACATAGGAACTGACTCTTAGCTTCGGGTCTTGACAGACAATCCCTACTGAGCAGAGCTGCCAGATACTTTTACAAAATATCTGTATCTACTTGATAAAAAAATCTGTATTTGTCTGTATTGAAATAAAAATGGAAACTTTGAATGAAATTATTCTTTTTAGGGGTTTATATACGTTTTTGAGTAGTATAACTTTATTAACTTTAAAAAAAAGACGTGTGATTGACACTAACTTACACTCATACATTGTAATCAAGATGCAGTTTTGAACTATAAACAAAGTATAAGAACATAGAAGATTGCTCCAAACAATTTACTCGTTGGATTATAATATAAAATGCTTCTATACTGTTGGATTATAAAAATAGTGTTTCTCAAACCCTAGTTAATTCACCACCATACTTGGCTTTTTGGAGAATGTTGCTAATGTTTTACATAACGTTAAATGAATGAAATGAGTGGAATAACGTGAAACAGAATATTGCTTGCGTGAAAATAAAATCTGCATATAGTGAATATAAACGATTAGGCAGCTTTTGAAGCATCACATGACAATTCCTGTAAAATTAAAAATATTTATTTTTTATTGTACCATTAAATCAAGAGGTTCCTGTTTTCAAACGTACCTTTGTCATTTATCTTATTTCTCATTTATTTTATACATGTTTTTGGTAAATCGCTTCTTAGCCTCAGCTGTAACTTCGACGACTCCTTTGGGGGTATGATAGGTCTTTACGTATTGTTTAGTCGCCAGGATTCCTTTCATTGAGGCTGTGCTAAGGCTGTTTCTAACCTTCATTTTGTTGTATGTCGAAAAAATTCTCTCAACCGCTGCTGACGAGTGTGTTAGGGATAGTAAAATTTCAATGATTCGCCGCAGTATGGTTTGAGCAAATAGTAACGCTAACGCCTACTTCATTCACAATATAGTATATTTGTTTTATTCCAAATTTAATCAGTCCAGATTTTGTCGTGAACAAGCCTGAATGGGAAAGTAACAGACGGATACCTGCTTACAAACAGCAGGACGCATCTCTATCCTATTGAAGTTTTGGCAGTAAATGATGAATTCACTACCTCTTTTTTTTCCTATTTATCTCTACTTGATTATGAGATGTGTGGTCAAACTCTGGTTTTGTGAAGTCAAGTCCGGTTCAGCAACAATTGTTGGCTTGCTCCGAAGGGTGTCAATTGTTCTGAAAAAAAACATACGCCTTCCAGAACACGGCTCGTACGAAGCAGGTGATGAGCTCCCAGAATTTCATGGGCTAGGGGGAGTTACCTATTATATAGGTACATATACTAAGGAGAGTCCATCCTTTTGTGAGCGTCGTGCATACATGATTTTTTTGTTGCTCCATAATCGAATTATTCAATAGTTCCGATTGCAGCATTT
>JASCZW010020355.1:0-12389 GCA_034211315.2 Aedes japonicus | reverse complement strand
TACTTCGTTCGATTCACAGCTGTGCTAACAAACTAAAATAAAACTACTTTGGAACACTTAAGTGACTTTCATGTATGAGTTATCGGTCCATGCGATAAACAAAATATTATAACTCACTCTACATAGATTTTGTTCCTATGGTGCATATAACCGTATGCACTTGAAACTTAGACATTTTTATTGAAGAATTGGATCTAGGGTTTTCTTGTTAAATCATTGTTGTTTTACCTATTTAAACAGTGATTTTTGCAATTCATTTATTTGTACAGGCTCAATCGAATCAACTTTACAGAGCCAAGTTTTCATGTTTATATACATCAGTTATCTTAGAACTAAGGTTAAGGGGATAGAACCGATTACTCGCGGTCGTCTCGAGGTTAATAGGAATAACAATTTTAAGGATGGGAAAATTGGGGTGGAAATTTTGAACAAAGCATAAGGAACAATGGTTTTCTTATATCTAGAACTTCAAATTACAATTTTTTAATTGAACGTTTTTAATTTAAAAAAAAAAATAATCATACACTCACACAATCACACTCACACACACACACACACACACACACACACACACTCACACACTGGCGCACACATTCCTCACAAATTTAACCTAAACAAGTAAGTTAATCAAACTACAATCTAAGGCTAATGTTAGTCAAAAACACATAAATGAGTTTCATAAACTCCAGATCGCGCGCAACCAAAATATCTCGAATCGGTACATTGGGTTGTCTACCTCGAGCCCGAAGGGAATCATACAGCCCAGATCTGACTCCACGATGCTCAGCACAAACCAAATAACGTGATCTGCGTCCTGGTAACCTTGTCCGCATTCACAGAGATTGCTGTCTCCCAGCCCAACACGGAACAAATGAGCGTTTAAAGAATAATGATTGGACATGAGGCGAGACATCACACGAATGAAGTCTCGACCCACATCCAATCCCTGAACCAACATTTCTTAGACACCTTTGGAGTGATAGAATGTAGCCATCGCCCCAAGTCTCCTCTACTCCATTTATACTGCCAGCTATCGAGTGATATCTGGCGAAAAATATAGAAAAATTCGTTGAAGGCGATTTGTCGATCATAAATATCGCCTTCATAGCGCCCACCCTTGCAAGTCCGCTTTCTCATTGTCAGGAATCGAACAATGAGAAGGGACCCTACAAAGTGATAATACAAGAACGTGAAGATAAAGCGCCTAGAAGACCTCGTATTTTTCATAAGAAAATAGGAGGTGTGCTTTACCGGCCTCAAGGAGCAGAATAGCCTCTATAGAACTAAGACTATCCGTGAAAATGAAGTATTGATCCGGTGTAAAAGAGGCAACAGTTTCTAAAGAAAAATAAATTGCTGCCAATTCCGTGACAAAAACAGAACAAGGTGCTTGAAGTTTACGAGCGACGCTATAATTTTCATTGTATACACCAAAGCCAGCGGAGTCCTCTATCAAAGACCCGTCAGTGAAAAACGTTTTAGTGGAATCAACTAGGCCAAACTTTGCAGCAAATATCACCGGAGCAATCATAGGACGATGATGCTCTGGGATTCCACGAAGCTCCTGTTTCATGGATAAATCAAAATGAACCGAATTTCCGAAGTCGGAGAAGCAAACACGATTGGGAATATTAAGCGAAGGAGCTGACATCCTGTGTTATGTACAAATGGTACAAAGCTCATGAAGCGGGTTTGAGGATTCAGCTCTAGGAGCTTCTCAAAATTTTCAATCACCTGGGGTTCATAACTTCACACCTGGTGAGGAGCCGGAGAGATAACTCTGTAAACCGATCTGAGAGTGGCAACATGCCAGCCAGCACTTCAAGACTCATGGTGTGAGTCGAGTGCATACAACCTAACGCGATACGAAGACACCGATACTGAATACGTTCCAGTTTAATGAAGTGCGACCGAGCCGCTGACTGAAAACAAAAACTACCGTATTCCATAACCGACAAAATCGTTGTCCGGTACAACGTTAGAAGATCTTGCGGGTGCGCTCCCCACCAGGTCCCGGTAATTGTGCAGAAAAAATTGACCCTTTGCTGGCATTTTCGCTTCAGGTACTCAATGTGAGATCTCCGGGTGCACTTTGAATCGAACCAGACCCCAAGATATTTAAATGACATGGAATGAGTTATCGGTGTACCCAAAATTTGAAGTTTCGGTTGTGCAGGGTTATGCTTCTTAGAAAAAACTACCAACTCAGTTTTCTCCGTAGAGAATTCGATACCTAGCTCTAGAGCCCAAGTAGACAAATTGTCTAAGGTATCCTGCAAGAGTCCTTGTAGATCGACCCCATTGGGTCCCGTGACGAACACTACGCCGTCATCTGCAAGTTGTCTCAACGTACAGTTGTCACCTAGACAACCGTCAATGTCTTTGACATAAAAATTATACAAAGAGGGCTTAAACATGATCCCTGGGGAGACCCATGTAGCTAAATCGAAAAGCTGTAGAGTTTCCATGAGAAAAGCTCATATGTTTCTCTGACAGCAAATTGTACAAAAAAATTGTTCATTAATGGTGAAAAACCACAAGCATGGAGTTTATCTGAGAGAGCTTCAACAGATACAGAATCAAAAGCCCCTTGATATCCAAGAATACAGAAGCCATTTGCTCTTTTTGTAAAGCTAACTGAATATCTGTGGAAAGCAACGCGGAGCAGTCGTTCGTTCCCTTACCCTACGGAAACCATATTGAGTATCTGAAAGCAGGTTATTCGTCTCAACCCATTTGTCCAGACGGAAAAGGATCATTTTCTCCAACAACTTTCAGAATACAAGATACATCATCGCGATGGGTCGATAGGAGTTGTGGTCGGACGCGGGTTTACCAGGTTTTGAATGGCAATAACTCTCCGCCGTCTCAATCCTCCGGTACAATGTTGAGTTCAGACACTGATTATAACAGGTTCAACATGCGCCTATTCGCGACGTCTGGGAGGTTCTTGAGCAAGTTGAAATTGATCCTGTCAGCTCCTGGAGCCGTATTGCCACACGAAAGAAGTGCGAGAGAGGTTCTACCATTGAAAAGGGTTGGCTAATCTCATCTGTCGAATTCGTTGTTTCGCGGAAACATTTGTGCTGGCACAGAATCTGGACAAACTTTCCGCGCGAACTTGAGGATCCATTGGTCCGAGTACTCCTCGTTCTCGTTGTTCGCAATTCGGTTCGCAATCTTCGCGCCGTATTCCAAAGGTGCTCATCGACGTTTCGCGCGATAACCCGTCCACGAATTGTCGCCAGTAACCGCGTTTCTTGGCCTTGATGAGAGCTCTTAAATTCTCGTTCGAGAGCCGTGTACCTTTCAAAGTGCTCAGGTGTTCCACGTCTACGAAAAACTTTGAACGCGTCAGACTTTGCGAGTAAACCTCGGTGCATTGCTGATCCCACCATGGGGAAGGAGGTTTCCTGCGAAATGACGTTCCTGGGACTGGTCGAGTTTGAGCTTGAAGCGCGCTTTCCAAAATCAGGTTGGAGAAAGTTATATTCCTCCAGCGGTGGAAGCCCTTCTACCGTTGTTACGGCTTCATCTACTGCTGTCTTGAAGCTTGTCCAATCGATATTACGAGTTAGATCATACGTGACGTTGATGGATTCCGGTGGAGTGGGCGGTGGCAGCCGAAATTTTTATGGGCAAGTGAGTCACTACCGTGGGGATCCTGGATCACATTCCACGTGCAGTCCAACGATAATGAATTCGAGCAAAGTGTGAGGTCTAACCTACTACCAAGTGAGGATGGACCAGCCAAGCGTGTAACTTCTCCATTGTTGAGAACTGTCATATTGAAGTTGTCACAGAGGTCATATATCAAAGAAGACCGGTTGTCATCGTACAGTTCTCCCCAGCCTGTACCGTGAGAGTTAAAATCTCCCATGACCAACCGCGGAGCAGGCAGAACCGAACAAATATCTGAAAGTTGTTTTCGGTTAATTGGTGCTCTAGGAGGAATGTACACGAAGCAATGCAAGGCTTTTATTTTAATAACAGCCTGACATGCGACAACTTCAATACCTGGAATTGGAGGAAAATTCACTCTATAGAAGGAGTAGCACTTTTGATCCCAAAAGTACTCCTCCTCCACGTGAATCCTCACGATCAAGCCGAATAATGTTGAAATCGTGAATCGGAAGATCGATTTCGGCTGAAAGCCATGTTTCACAAAGAGCAAATGCATCACAACTGATATTGTGAGCTAAAAATTTAAATGAATCCAATTTAGGACCAAGACTTCGACAATTCCACTGCAGAACAGTGATCAAATCCCCGACCTCTTTTGGCAAATTATCCATCGAAGGAAATGATAAGCTGCAAGGATGGGCCACTTTAATGTTAATTTCTTCAAAAAAGTTTTCACAGTGGAAGCATTGCCATAACAATGCTTTTAAGAGGGTCAGACATTTCGAGGTACTTCAAAATACCTTCCACAATATCATCGAACGAGAACAGCCCAGATGAAGGGGGGCTTCTGTTCTTAAAATCAGGGCATCAGTGGATTTAGATGTCCCCGGGAGAGATGGGAAATCCTGTGTGTAGTTGGCACTACGAAAACCAGGAGGATTCGGATTATCCTTCTTTCTCTGCTCTTTGAATTGGGCATGTTTATTTGAGGCTTCTGTTCAGCTGCTTTCACGGCTCGGATGCGTCTTCGCTTCCGTGGAGCACCTTCTGGAAAACTAAAAGATGTCCCCTCCTCAACCAAATCCGAATCAGACTCGTCATCTGAAAGAGGAGCGAAAGGATTGTATTGGTATCGGGTGGCGAAGCTTTCTTAAGCATTTCTGCAAAGATTGCCTTGAACGTTGTTTCAGAGAACGTTCAAATTTTTCCCCGCGTTGTTTATACGCCGGGCACGACGAAGAGCATGAGGAGGAGTTCCCTTGCAGAAAACGCATTTTAGTGTATTATCTGCACAGGGACCAGCCTCATGTTTCTCCCCGCAAGTTGAGCAGCGTGTCTTATTGCCGCAATGGGAGGCCGTATGCCCCATCTGCTGGCAGTTTTGGCAAATCATTACCCGGGTACAAACAACCGCACAGGTAGCCGAAGTTTGTCCAGTTCTAAGAACTGAGGAAGGGCAGAGCCAGAAAAGGTTACCCGAAATGAGTCTGTGGGGGTAACTTTTTCTTACCCTCGCTGTGCGATATTTTAACTAATTTTCGTACTTCCAGTATCTGAACTGGGGGAGAAGAGGGTTCCTGAATCGGCCAACCGCCCGCTTCTCCAAAATTTCAGGGCACAGACTCGCCTCTGTGACCACTCCTACCACCTCCACATCACGAGCTGGAATATAAACGCGATATTCCAGTGTAAAATGCTGGGAGGAAGCAATCTCATTAGCCTGCTTCAGGTTAGAGACGACAACACGGAGTTTATTAAATTTTACTTTCGTGATCTCTGTCACGGCTGAAAATCGCTTCGTCAGATCAGTAGTGATTTGATACACATTCAAAGGTTTCATTTTGGGCTGAAAGAAGACAACCGCATGGACCGACCGAGTCAACCGGATACGATCGCGGTCTGAATATTTTTGTGCTTCCCCATCATCGGGTGGCAAAGGCACTTTTCAGCCAAACCGTCCATGTCGAAGAAACCTCTTCAACATGCACGATTTGCCTTACTCGTGGGAGCGTCGCACGCTCCCAAAAATTTAAATCACACACACACACACACACACACACACACACACACACACACACACACACACACACACAAACAAAGAACACACAAATTAAACTCTAGTGGGATGAGGGACAGGAAAAAAAACTTAACTAAATTACTGTTCTGTTGCTGCTGCTGCTGCTGCTGCTGACGCACCGTATGCGTGACCGTCACACTTCTATGCGGGGAGCGGGGAGCGGTGCGCTGAAACGATCGCCTTCGGGTGCACTCGCTCAACGCTGTCGGATGACCGTTGGCGGTGTAGTAGTGTATCGCTGGTTAGCGTCACCACGCGGAGATGAAGCGAAAATAAGCGGGAAGATAATTCGCCAGCAAGCACTGCTTGATTTTCCTATTTCACTGGAAAACCACACTGCCTTCTTAGAAAAAAAGACTCACTTTTGCTCTACTCACTGAAGTGAGTATATTTTGAGAAAAAAAACTATTTATTTCCAAGGATAGCACTCGAATAAATCTTCCAAATAACGGAGCGCTGGATTGAACGAACTTTCTTCTTTCGCTGAACGAAGTGGGGTGTATTTAAACAGTTAGTAAGTATGACATTTTTTTTCGTGTATATAGACTGCATTACTCGGTTTATTGGTTCAAATTAGGCAAATTCAGAACATTCAAAGATCGATAACCTGTTCAGATTAACCAATACAGGTATACCTCGATAGTACGTACATCAACCTACTGACTTCAAATCGCAATCGCATGAAAACTACTGATTGAATCTGAAATCTTATATGACCAAAAGAAAGAACAACCTTCCGCTCATTCTTTTGGTGTTATTAGATTTCAGATACAATGAGTAGTTTTTATGAAATTTTGATTTGATGTTAGAATGTTGATGTACGTACTATCGAGGTATACCTGTAGCACCATGTTGCCTAAAAAGTTGAAACATTGAAAATTACGCGTAAGTGCTCAGCTAAAAATTGATTCATAATGTCTCAATTGATTCGAAATAAATCGGTCATCCTGATAGCAACATGTTTTTATGGGTTATCGCCGAATAAATGACATATCTGGTACATAGGCCAAGTGAAGCCAAATTTTTTTTTTTTAAATACAGGTATTTGAATTTTAATAGCTTAGCTCGTCACAGTCTTTATTTATTCATTTATTTATTTATACATTTATTTATTTATTTATTTATTTATTCATTTATTTATTTATTTATTTATTTATTTATTTATTTATTTATTTATTTATTTATTTTCTTATTAATTAATTAATTTATTTATTCTTATCAACAGATACATTTTTTTATCCCAATGACAAAAATATAAAACTCAATTACATACAAGAATGAACACAAACATCTTCGGAAACAATGCTTATCAACCTCATTAATACATTAACGTTTGGATTAAAATAAATGGATTTTTTTCGGATGGTGATAAAAAAAGCTGAGACAGATAATTACTTTTGATAAGTTTCCCATGGAAAGTAACTATTTAAGCTTACTTGCAAAAATATTCCGTTCTTTCTTCGTTTTATTTATCAATTCCTCATCAGTTTTCGTGACAAAATTGTTGGAGTAGATTACGCTTCAGGTTGGCCCATAACATTCTCGATGGGACGCAGCAAGGGGACGTTGGGCGGGTTCGCCGACTTGGGTAACACATCGATATTCAGCCGCTCCATTTCCACCAACGATCGCTTCGAGTAGTAGGCCGACGCCAGATTTGGCCAGAAAACCGCGTATGGTATTTCTTGATGAACGATGCAACTTCCGGTAGGCATTTCGTACAATAAATTTCCCCGTTCACGGCCAGTATGGAGCGAAAGAAGAGTGGCTATGACATCCCCTTCTCGCTGATTGTCAGCCATAGCAGCACCTTCTTGGGGAACTTGGTGTGTGAAATGAACTTCACCTCAGAGCTCACTTCCTTCGTGGGGGAAGTAAAATACGAAGTGCCCTGCCAGTCGTTGCCATCCTGGGTGAGATAGGTCTCGTCGTTCATCACCACCACCACGTCACGATTCGCCGGGAAAATCGAGATGACCATCTTATTCAGCCACTGCCGCTGCGTCATTGCCTGCAGTTCCGAAACCAGTGGACGCGACTTCCGCTTCCTGACATGTATGTTAATATTCGCCAGGTACTTTTTCACTGTTTGGCCGGTTGATCTGACCTCCCGGCCAAGCGCACGCAGCGACGTAGCCACTTTTCCCTAGGTCTTTCTCTTCAGCATCCTTTGGTGCTTCTTGTCATTCAGGGTCGTCGGCCGTCTGGAACGGGGCTTTCTTTCGATGCTTTGATTGTTGTTTCATAGTGCCAAGATGTTGTAGAGGCCGGAACGGGAGTATCCGGCGTCCACAAAGTGCCACACGATCAGCGATCAGCCACACAACGCGCACACGTCTGAACGGAGTTGCTTCACTGTTTTTACCATCACGGTTAGAGTTCGACTGATAGAGAAGTCAAATTTTGTCTGCTGACTCATGAGTTACTATGATTGATGCTGCATGGGTAGTTTTGTCAGTGCGGGTGAAGGTAAACCCATGATTGGCAATTTTTGTCCATTTTTTTTAATGCAAACGTTAAACTTATACACGTTAGAACAGCTGTTTAAAACGCGACACATGCATAGCACAGCTTCGTGTTTGCCATAGTTGGTCCTTGAGTGCCGGTTCATCAAGAAAGATTGTTAACGTAGGTTTCGTCGTCGAGTGTTGATGTTCAAGAATATAGTGGAACAGTCGATGTTTCCCTGAAGGGGATCACCAACGAAACACGCTTTTGCCACCATACGCCTCCCTTCCAACAATTCCAGGTTGTTTAGCTTGCACCGAATTTTATAGCTTGGCAATCTGCGAGGGTGGACGACGATCCTCTGGCCTGCATTTTTGGTAGAAAGGGGTCCAAATGACAGCACAGTACTCCAAAAAAGGACAAACCAAAGAGCAGTATAGTGCCTTCAGACAATAAACGTCTTTGAGATTTTTGGCAAAGCGGAAGATGAATCCTAGCTGCAATGAGGCTTTAGAAACAATATAGGCATAGTGGTTGTCGAATGACAGTTTGGTGTCTAGCATTACTTCCAGATCCTAGACTGTTGTTTCACGTTTCAAGCGCGTTCCTCGAAGGATGTAGTCGTGGAGATACATCGCACGTTTTTGGCCAAAGGAGATAGTCGAGCAGTTGGATACATTTAAGATATTCTGTTGATCCGGCACCAGTCGTCAAACACTTGTAGTTTCTGCTGAAGAATGTGGGCGTCTTCTGCACATTTTATGACATAGTACAGTTTTAGGTCGTCTGCGTATGATAATTTCAGGCATCTGAGGACCAATTTCGCGTACAGGAAAAGAAATGGACCAAGGTGGCTGCCTTGCGGAACGCCGGATGTTACTGAGAAGCTGGACGAGGCATAATCTGAAATCTTCACAGACATATATCTACCAGTCAGGTATGAGCGGAGCTAGTTCAACAATTGATCGTGAACCCCCATTTTGTCGTCTTTGGACATTGCAATCTGATGGTTCATTATATCAAAGACCGCAGAGAGATCTGTGTATATGGCATCTATGCCATCTATGGCATCTATGGTATGGTTGGCCTCCGTTGAGCGCTTGGGCATAAAACCGTGTTGGTCAGGAGAAATAGTCTGTGAATAGTCATGGGCAAACAAATTACAAACAAACAATTAAAAAAAAAAACAATTAGTTCGAATAGCTTGGATACAGCTCTTAGTGCAGCAGTTCCACGATAGTTGCCGACGGATCGGTTGCATCCCTTTTTTTGTATTGGGAAAACAAACGACTCTTTCTAGCATTCGGGAAACACACCAGAAGTTGATGACAAATTGAAGACGGTAACCAGGAGCGCATCGAGTGTGTTAAGGAAACGCTTCAGGACAAATGAAGGAATACCATCAGGACCGCATCCAGTTGAGTTTTTCATCTGCTTCCCGGCTGAAATCACCATATCACTATGGATAGTGAATGCACAGCCATGTACAGGCAAGCGGGAAACATTGCTAGTAGCATCTTCGAGGCCCTCGGCATCCAGAATTTCTTCGCAAAAGACACCGTTGAACTGCGTACGGAACAAGTTGGCGATATCCGGGACAGAATCCTTGAAAGAACTATCACTTTAAAATTACGGCAATGAGAGATAATACGTCAACTTGTGGCCAAAACACACTTCGATCGATGTCGAACATCAATGTAAACATGAATCTTAGTGCCAAAATATGGTAGCCACTGAGAACGCTTTGGAGTACGGAGTAACAATGAACTTGATTAGAAACGAAAGATCGCTAAGAATTTTGGTTTTTCACAGTTGCGTTCATTAGGTCTTAAACATTTCTAAAGTTACATTGCCTGTTCCTATTCAGCTGAATAATTGAACGTTGCCGAGTTAAAAGTATCGTCAAGAGTAGTTAATCAAACAACAGAAGATTACCAAACTTAATTTATCTTCCATTTGCGTTTTTATACATACGCACAAAGGATTTCCTAAATAAGCTAGGGCAGTGACACTCCCGGGGAAAAGAAAGGGCAAACATAAACCACGGCTCAACGCTCGGGCAATGATGAATTACCGCGTAGATGTCGCTGTCGTGATTTTTGAGATTTAATTTACAGCGACACATGGCAGAGCTGCAACACCAGCATGGTAGCATAGTCAGAAGCATGAATGTTGGGTTTCACTTCTATTCCAGATTATCGTTATTATTATTATTATTATTATTATTAGTTTATGGTATGTTTGTGGAAGGTTGGAAGTTGTTTGCCTTCTTTTCCTGCACTTTCTTGATGGGTTTAAATTGGATAAACAACATTAAACGAACACAGAGGCAAGTAGAAAGTGAAAGGATTATGATGGAAATATAACTTTGGCTGGGATCTAGTTAATTCCAGCTCATATCCCGACCGAGGTGCTTCAAACTCCATCAAACAAAGCAAAGCATATTTTGATTGAGTTCAGCGAACCGTTAGGCTCGCTTCTAGCTGGAATGTGCCTGTGGATGGATGACCCGTCACACGACGGAATCGATTGACAAATTCATAACCCATAAAACCTCACACCGCTGCACCATTAGATAGGTAGTAAGCTAGACAGAGTGTCTCGCTCGCGTGTGCGACATCCATCAGGCACTCGAAACGAGAATCATATGGGCCTAGGGTGAAGGGTCTGCTGTCGATCGTAAATTTCTCTATCGAATGCGTGAATAGATTTAAGTTGATGTTGAGTCGGCACGGTAGGCGCTTCGCTGATGACGCGGGGCAAAGCATAGGGGAAATCCGCCCAAATCCTAGTCATCGAATGCATATAATCTAGCCATGGCACAGCTAGGTATGAGGGCATATTCAAAATGCACATGCACAAGCCTATGCATCATCTCTTCAAGGGCATGCTCTCAATCACGGCCCGGGAGAGCAGCTAAAAAAAGTGAAACTGAGAGGCTGGCGGCGCATTGTTTTCCATTTAAATTTAATTATATTTGTATTTCTGACACTGTATGATATGGGAGACTTCCCCTCTCCGAAATCCGAATACTCTTTTCGACCCAAAAATCCCCGACAATCCGCTGTATTTTGTGACAGATTTAATTACAGCGGACAGAGTTTTCAATTTGTCAAACGATTGTCTTTCCGGTAGGTCTCCATTACTCAGTGGGTGTAACAACTAGAACTTCCGCTGCAGAGGGAGTTGATAGAATTACGAACTGAGTCAAGTTAAAGTGTTTGTGGTTATTGTGTGTTGAAAGTATGGAATGAGACATACTGTGATGTAGGGTTATTCCGGGCAGCTTGTTGTTCAGCACACTTGACAGTTCATTTAGAATTACTCATTCAAAAAGTTACCAATGTAGAACTAGCACTGACAAAACAAATATTGTACATCCGATAAGAAATCGGAACGAAAACAGTGTTGGGACTTCCAATGTTGCTAAATTTCTTTCGATGGAAAAACATCGCTCAAGAGTCCCACGAGTTTCAGATTATTATTTTTTGCAACAAAATTGACAATAATCTCTGTCGGTTTATTTCTATGGTGCTACTGTACTGGGCTGTTCTCATTTGATAATCTAACCTGTGAAAACTTTTTGAAGCAATTGACATTTTAGTGGCACCTTCTTGCAGCAACCATTTTCTTTGGTGCATTTTTCCAAAAATGGTTGGGGATTCGATCACTGTTCTGCAGTGGAATGGTCGAATTTCCTTGGAATCATTCAAATTTTTAGCTTACAGTACCGTTTGTGATGCATTTGCTCATTGTGAAACACGGCTCTCTCCGTTTCATGATTTCAATATAATTCGTCTTGATCGTGAAGATTCGCGTGGAGGAGGAGTATTTTTGAGGATCGAAAAATGCTTCTTCTTCTATAGAGCGAATTTTTCTCAAATTCAAGGTATTGAAGTTTTCGCATGTTCGGTTGTTAAAGGGTGTTCCGATGAAAATTTGGTTAAACAGTAATGTGTGAGTTGATCAATGTTTTTATTAATAAGTCAAATTCTTTTTCATTTTCAAGTTCAGTTAATACAGAATACAGGAGAAACATTCAGCAAAGTTTCCTTTTTTACCAAATGCGAATAGCCGGGTCTTTCGTTTAACACCTTTGTTGGGACGGTAGACGAATCAATAATTTCGTAAATTTATTCTGACGAGTTCGTAGTAGATTACAAAATTCCTGGGGGTTAAAAATTACATTAAACTAATTGGTGTAATTATTTCAACAAGACTTACTAACAACTTGTAACTT
>JASCZW010020354.1:0-12366 GCA_034211315.2 Aedes japonicus | reverse complement strand
GGCCTTATTTACAGTTGATTTACGTATTTGCTTTTACTGATGAATGAATCGAAGGCAAAGAATCGAACAAAGCGAACAACAAAAACCAACCACGATATCGCCGTGAAGTTTGATAATTTAGCGCTTGGTACATTGGTTTGATTTTTGTGATGGTTCTCAAGTGGTCATAACATCTTTTCACTAGAACATTTTCAAAATCTTTATGATCTCGCAAAGGTTTTATTAATTTGTTCTCACAACCGTCTATAGTGTGTGACCTTTTTGTGTGCCAGAGAGCACAAGTAAACAAATAGAATCAAAATTGGTATGTTGGGATTTTTAATGCAAAAATGTTTTCTGTCTTCGATTCCAAACTCAGAACACAACCAAACCTGAGAGTTATCAGTAACTAAGCAAACCTTATTATTGTCAGGTAGAAGAATGTTCTGATAAAAGTTTTGACCCTTCTTTAGTAAAAAAGCCATTTAAAAAAATGGGAGCGTGATTTCTATGTAATGTTTATTCATTTTGGTGCAGGCGTACTTAACCTCTTTCTGGATTAGCTATTTAAATAATCAAAGTTGTAGTGCAGATATTTATTTATTTATTTATTTTATTTATTTCGTCAAGCAGTTGTAGACCATACAATGGTTACAGTGTTCTACTTACATACTATACATAATTTCTATTGTCTTTTAGACGACATTTAATTTGTTCTTCGACGTAGTGATGCCGATGATTTCGCAATGTAAGATTATACTGGCGCATCATTCGGATTAATGGGGCCATTTTTTGCATAATTAGTTCTGTATGACTTTTCTGAAATAATTTCCGTGTTCTAAGATGCCGACTGGGACTATAAAAGTTCAATTGCGGGAGTAGTTCTTCTGATTTTATGCGTTGTGAAATAATGTCATTGACGTAGAAAAGCATTGCAGATTCGCGGCGTTCTTTAAGTGTCTATGAGGTGATAAGCATGCAGCGTGACTACTATAAGATGGTAGTTGGAAATACGGTCAGTTCAATTTCCTCAGGGCAATATAAAAGAAGTTGCTTTTGGACAGGTTCTATGTCGTTCGTCGTGTATGGAACAGTACGGGTTCCATACTAGGTTTGCAGTATTCCAGAATTGGCCTGACATATCGTGAATGTATAATATTTTAATAGTGTATGGATCTTGAAAGTTGTGACTGAACCTCTTAGTGAAGCCCAACATGCTATTTGCTTTGCTGTAATAGTGTTGTAATGTTCTACAAAAAGTGGGTTTAGAGTCTAGGGTAATGCCTAAGTCCCTTACTGTTTTGCATGTTTCTACTTTTTGGATTTCTAAAAATGTTTCCGTACGAGGTGTTTCTGATTTTTCTGCTAAATACTATTGAGTTACATTTTTCACGTTAAGTTGAAGTAAGCTTTTGCTACACGCATGTGTTGAATGAAGTTAATTTCGTTCTGGAATTCTTCTGCATCACTAGGATTGTTTATTTCCATGAAGAGCTTCATGTCATCTGCATATATCAGTATTTGGATTTTTTAAGTATGTAGGAAATGTCGTTTATGTGCAAAATAAAAAGAAGTGGGCCTAAATGTGAACCTTGAGGGACCCCGAGGTGACAGAGATAGGTTCTGAAAGTTTATTTTGAAAGCGAACAATTTGCTTCGCGATGCGTTAAATATGACTGCAGCCAATTTAACGGTCCGGGTTCCATTCAATTGTTTTGCAATTTGAAGAGTAATAATAGGTATGTCGATTCGGTCAAAGGCCTTACTGAAGTCAGTGTAAAGTGCTTCTACGTGCTTGCCATTGTCCATTGCATTCAAAATAAAAAGTTACAAATTCAAGAAGATTAGAAGTGGGTTGAGCGACCTTTGAAAAAGCCGATGCTGTTGCTTGTAATTTGATTTTTTACTTGCTGAAGAAATATTTTCATTCACGAGAGATTCAAAAAGTTTTGGGATGCAAGAGATAATGGCAATTCCACGATAGTTGCGGATGTCTGATTTCATGCCTGATTTGAAAATCGGAACCAAATAATGAAGATTTCCAAATGGTGGGAAATGTTCCGCTCTTAAGAAACATATTAAAGAGAAGTTCTAAAGGGAGGGCAAGTTCGTCTGAAAGGTTCTTTAAAAATACCGGGTGCAATACCGTCTGGGCCTGGTCCCTTAGAAGCGTCAAGATTTTTAGTGCATTGAGAATTTCGTGAGGAGGTAATTCGATTTACGAGATATATTGTTGGAAAATTCAGGAATGAATGCAAAGAAGTCACGATCACGGTCTTCTTCGGAGAATGTAGTGTATACTTCTGTGGAGAAATCTGCAAAAAGCTTGCAGATTTCAGAAGGATTATCTTCTACATTTCCGTCAAATGCATTCTTGGGGGAAATTGCTATTTTACAATTTCGTTTTTACATAATTGAAGAAATTCTTAGGACATGATTTGACTTCAGTTTCGACTTTGCGATTATATTCTTCATGTGTCAGAATTAATGGCCGTGTTAAGTTGGTTGCATATGTCATAATAGTTTTGCAAATTTGTGCTAAGTTTTGCTTTTTATATAATTTGTGTGCTTTTTGTTTTTTGTTCTTTAAATGTTTCAAATGTGGATTGAACCACACTGGTAATTTATTGTTTTGGGTTCGCCTTCTTCTTTTCATTGGTACAGTTTCTGAAATAAGGTACTGAATAATTGAATGAAATTGCCTACTTCAGGTGTTGACATTTCCTTCAATACTTATTATATTCTGCCAATTTATTGTGCATAGTCTACGTTTTGCTTCTTCGTAATTTGCTTTTTGATATTCCGGCATTCCTCAGAAGTCCCAGTCGTTGGGAGTGTGAGTATTATGTACGAAGATTGAATATTCAATTGCTGTGTGAAATACTTCATTTTTCCATAGAGGTGACAATGAAGTACTCACACAAAAAGTCTTCAGTGCAGTTCGTAAATAAGAGGTCTAAAAAAGCATTTGCTGATTCTTTATATGATTAATTTGGTGCAAGCCAAAATGTGAAATTTGGTCGAATAGGAATTGTAAAGTTTCGTCTTCGCCAACGACTGGGAGTAGAATTGATTCATTTTCGATGTCAGGGATGAAGTTCGCATTCCGTTTATTAAAGTCACCATAAATATGCAGTTTTACTTCCGGTTCCATATTCGACGTGATAATTTCGACATTTTGAAAAAATAATTCGAAAGATTGTTTATTGGCATGTTCGGGTGGGAAATACACAGATGCAAAAATATGTGTTTCATCAGCAATGAGTGCTTTAACCCAAACATGCTCAAATTCTTTGTGCTTGATAGTTTTTAGTTCTTGAGAAGTAAAGTCTGCATTGATGGCAATGAGAACTCCACCTCCAGATTTTTTATTGCTATGTTTGCAAATTACGGTCATGCCGGAATACATTAAATTTATTTCAAAAATTTCTTCGCTTTTACGCTTTCATCCCAGCTTGTTTCGGTTGCCAGAATAACGTTGAAAGAAGAGGCTGAAGTTTTTGTTGAATTTCTTTCATTTTGGCTGGGCTTTTCATGCGATTGAAATTTTGGCAATATGCCAAAATTTCAGTCGCATTCTGTTGAGAGAGCGAAGACAGTTTTGGAGGATTAATCATACTTACAATACTATTAAATGATACTTCTTCCAAAGGGCGCGTTAGTGTTTCCGAAAATTTGAAGGGTTATAAAATTTCAGGGCGGCCTCCCTACTACGCTGCAGTCGTTCTGTACGTTCACTAGACAGGAACGCTCGATGTGACTGAAGGTCTGCCAAGGCGTCATTGCGTGGGATTCCCTAGTTCTGCATGGACGTCCAGGGAAAATTTCGCGCAAGAATTTTATGTCTGTTGGTAGTCCTTCGGCTGCTAGTATTAATGTTGCACTAATTTTTGTGATTCCGCGAATGCATACGGAAGGTGGTTGGTCATGCAGGAATGAAAGGTAGGTCCGCACTAAGTCCATAATTTTAGGGTCCCGTAGTCGCGCCTTCAGAAAGCGTTGGTCGCCAGATGCTGATTGTTCCGTCAGTCTGACTATAGGCGGCCGCATTGGGTCCAAAAGTGGTGGATGATCAGCTGATTGCTGCGTCATGCTTACGCTGGGCGGTGGGCGCATAGTGTAAAATGACCGGCTGGGTATAGAGATTCGATTCCCGATATGTTGATGTGTCGGTATTTTCGATGGTGCTTGCTTCAGTATGTTGTTGTGTCTGGTTTTCTGCTCGGTATGGGTTGATTGTTTCACCTTTTTTGAAGTTGATAAGTTTTGATACCGAGAGGGCTGCGATTGGGTGGTCAGTGGACGTTGGTGGGCTGGAAAATTGAACTTTTGCAGTAGCCAGTAGTTCTTTGTCAGATTTTTGTGTGTGTCTTTCATTTCCTTTGAAGTTTTATTGGGTTTGTTGTCATAGTCTGGACGTCTGTTGTGGATGGATTGTTGTTTTTTACTTTTTCTGATGCGTTTGGCTTTTTCAGCAGCTTTTTCCTGTAGCCTACGAGCCGCTGTTTGGCGTCTACTTTGGACCAGTCTTGCTTCCAATGCCATTTATGACCCAAAAATCGCCATCCAGGAGATGTATGCTCTTTCGAAATGACAGTATTGTGTACTGACGATCTTTCTGCTAATTCTTCTTCCAAGGTCTTCTGATGTGGCTTTGTATTGTTGGTTGCATTGATCTGAAGGCTAGAAACAGCCCCAGACACAAATTTCACTTCTTCCAGAATTTCCCGAAGCTTTGAGTCATCATAGTAGAGTGGAGGTGATGACGATTCGGCATCTTTCGATAAAAGTGCCATGTCATTTGATATGCTTAATAGCCGTTCGTCAAAATGTTCTTTAATTTTTTGCGCCATCGTGGAATTCGATTCGCTGATGCCGGCCATGGTCGTGTGTATATGTAGGTCACACGACTTTATATGCTGACCGACTGTGCTGCTTATATTTTGATTATTTTCAATTGTTACTGCCAACGTTCCTTTCACGTCTTCAAGCAGGTGTTCAATACTTTCGAAGAGTTCTGATACTATGCAGAATTTTTTCAGGTCAGCAGCAATACGATGGTTCGCGTCTGTTTGAAAGCGGATTGCATCCACAAGTTGTTCCTGTTGATGAAGCAGCTTCCTCACGTCGGCTTCCTTCCGTAAAATGAGTTGGCAGTCAGCACACAAAGGCACCATAAATGCGGTGATGAAATGCTCACGTTGTCGTTGTACACCGACGCAGGCAGCATGGTATTTTTGTTACAAAATTCGCACTTCCATAGAAAGCGGTCGTCGCTAATGCTGCACGATTTAACACCACACGGCATAATTGGTTTTTATATAAAATGTTCTACGCGATTCGATTTACAAAGGCCAGTAAGACCCGCACGCGACGTTGTCAAAAGGTAAAAAAAGGTAAATATACAAGTTAATTGCGGAGCGAAATGCAAACGCGTCCGCGCCCGAAGACTGTCCGTGGCGAAAAAAAGTAGACCATAAATATCGTGAATTACCAAAGTGTCATCCAAAATATTCACAAGATCCACAAGATTTAATCCACCGATGGTGAGACTGAACCCTTCTTACATTTCACCAGAATAACGAACTCAAATGTGGCCAATAATGTACTGGATAGATATTTTCATTCGAAATCCCAGGAAGATCCAGGAACATTCTATATGTCATACATTCAGTTTATAAAATTAACTTTTTGTCAATCCTGAACGTATTGTTCATCGAAGTGATTAACATATTGCCATTAATAGTCTTAAACAGCCTGTTTATGTTAGTTATATAAAAGGGGAAATTACATAAATTTTAGAAATTTCATATAATCAGTCCATAGAATGAATTATTAGACAATCCTAAGCGTCAATTTTGATTATCGATATGGATTCAAGATGCATAATGAGTACATATTCGTTGAAAATAGTAAATGGAGACTACAGACCACTCGAGCCAATCGATGCTGCTCTAATTCTATACAGTCGTATAGTGTGGCTAGTCCGCTGTATGTGCTATACAACGCTCCAGATGCGACACAATAGAATGCAAGCGGCATCGATTGGTGTGATTGGTCTTGTTCGGTTTTGCACTGCAACGAGTATATTGTCATCTCACAATTATGTGCTCTCAGGTATTGTTTTGGTCATATCTCCATGAAAGGTTATCCAATCATAATGAAATTTTGACCAGTTATTTGGAGATATCATAGCTTTGATTTGGCACCAACAAAACTAAAATCGGTACACAAATAGCTCAGTATGTAGTCGGAGACTAAACTGTTTGATTACTATTATAATAGGCCTTCAAGTACTGTTTCGTTCATATCTTCGTAACGAAATGTCCGAATGAAAAAAATACAATAGCGTTCTATGGGAATGTTGTAGCTTCCATTTGCCGTCAACAGAACTGAAATCGGTTCACAGATGGCTGAGAAACCGATGTGACATTATTTGTAACGCACACACACACATACACACACACATACATACACACAGACATGTGCTCAGTTCGTCGAGCTGAGTCGAATGGTATATGACACTCGGCCCTGTGGGCCTCGGATAAAAAGTCGAGTTTTCAAGCGATCTTAATACCCTTCTATTGATGTAAGAAGGGTAAAAACAGTTAACTTTTTTTTCCCTTTTCGTGATCCTAATGGGTTGAGATACTCAACATCGTCGACATGCAAAGATATTCGTAATGTAAATTGATTAGCTTGCAGGAAAGTATGTTGCGAAAAACCGTTGCCAGCTTTAAACGATACAATCAGAATATACCTCTTCAGAATTCACCATCTTTCTTGCTTCAGGACAAGGGGCAAGACAGCTTGCTCTTGAGTAATTTTTTCCTTCAAAATTACTCAGGATTCATCAAATTTGCACACTTTAGAATTTTCTTCTCCCCCAAGATATCGAGTGATGGGAATGCCAAAAAAAAATGTGTGCGAAAACGAAAAAACAACTTCACTCATATTTGATCGTAAAACTCACGTTTGCTCAGAATGCATCAGCTTCCATCAACTTGTATAATTTATGACTCGATCTAAAGTATTATGGCACTGGCTTGAATTGGTCGGTGATAACATTGTAACGGTGGTAACCTTGGCAACCAATAACAGAAGTATGTTTACTGTCTGTGAAAACTTTTTATTATGGTATCGTGAGAAGCACTAATTTCAGGCAAAATAGATCGCAGTACTTGGAAGAGAAATTGGGCCCCGAAGTAGAAGTCCAGGAGTCCACAAGCGAATGTTCTGTAGGCTGATGATGGCGCGACTAATTAATTTTCATACGGGAACGGCTTCAGGTGAATAGTAGATGGGGGCAATAAGCTGAGCTCGGGCTGGGGGATCGACAAAAGTTCTAACCAAGCTGAAAACAACACAATCTACACAAATAATTATCAATTACTTATTAATATGATGACTAGCGGGTGGTAATTACCACAACGTTGATACGGTAACCATTCTCGACAGAACTTTCTTGTTTTGATTATGTAATTTCACTGTTAAAACCAAGCTTCACAAAAGGTAGGAATGTTGAATAGCACAATATGAATCCAGTGAATAAGAGATGGTCATAATTGCTCAGAGTTACTCAGGATTGCTCAGTGTCTTGCCCCTAGCTTCAGGATTAGCCATAATCAAACGTATAATGTCAACTTTTGGAATATAATGAACAACATCTTTTTGAATTCTAATGGTAGGGACGGTATTTGGAAAACAAACCCTATTCTGGAACTTCTTTCCTCTCGCCTTTCCTAGCAACGTACTATTGGTCTTCCTGGTTTGACCCAAAATTGTTTCAGCTCCTTCGGGCACTGCACAGTTAGCTTTGGAGATCAAAAATTTAACGTTATCTTCATATGTTAAGACGTTTTGGGTTACATCTGGTATAAACAAAGAGTTGATCACATCTACTGTAGTTTCATGTTCAAACGAATACTTTTCGTTTGTCAAGAAACGCTTCACTTGAGACATGGCATGCCGTTGAATCCAAAGAATGATCAACGAAAATCCTGAAAGGAACTTCTGCACCTTCTTTCAGGAAGTGACACATCACATCGCAGTTCCGTGATCATCTCCAGGAATTTTGTTGTTAAATCCTCCAGAGAAACATCATCCTGATAAAATACTGAATTGTCAATACAATAGTTCTGCATTGGAACACCATCAATTAGCGCAGGAGAAGGTGATGGTTGTCGTATTCCATAGCGCCGAGACGATTATGTGCCAGGAAATGTTTTTGAAATATATTTAAAAAACAACTGAAAATCGAACCACATTGGGGACATCTCAGCGGTATGGTTGATTTTGTGCTCGTGTTGATTTTATGCACTGAGCGAATGTGTTGCTTCAACACCTCAAAGTTGCCATAGAAGGTTTTTTTCGCATCCATTAACGCAGCAATTCGTCCAAAATTTCATCCTTCCAAAGCGACAAGAATAAAAATAGCCAATAAATGAGTAAAATAATTACACTTACCGGTTAACTTTTTGTAGCTTTCCGAATCCACAATTTTCTTAAATTGCTCCATTGGGAAGGTCCATTAATTATGTCACGCTGTAAGGGGGGAGGGGGGGTTTTGGAAAACGTGACGATCCATACAAAAAAATTTGAAGGTCCATACAAAAAACGTGACAAGGGGGGGAGGGGGGGTTGTAAAAAGTCAATTTTTGCGTGACGTAATTAATGAACGTTCCCATTTCGCTTATCCGTAGTGCCAGACCCGTTAAACTTTCAACCGGACACAACACAATTTGAATTTTAGGGAAAAAAAACAAAATCACGATCAAAAATTTTCAGCCAAAACCAAGTTTCAGTCCAACACTCCGCTCTGGATAGTTTCTCGAAAGGCGCTTTTCGCGTACACCGCAAATTTACTACCCTTCACATACCTTGCTCTGGGTGAAATTGACTTTTTCAATTTGACTTTAAGATTACCAGTGAGAGCGAAATAATATCCAAAATAGTAGTCCTATCAGAGTACTTAGTTTTGAGTACTTTCACACTTGATTTTGGAAGTTGGGTTTCTTCGTGCGATTCAGACTTGATTTTACGATCATCATGAGTTTCGACCGATAGAACATTGCACTGAATATATTAACCTCACTGTTTTGACAGTTCATGGAGCTTCCATATACAAGGTGTTAGGATTTGAACAGATGAAATTAAATTTTTCGTTGGCCTTTTCCGGATTCTGTACGATTAGATTAAGGAAATGATGTTGAAATAAGCAAAGGTGTCTGTTTTCCGGCTATTTAACTCTAATCGTAACAATTTTCTAGCGCACAATCTCAAACCAATCCAAGAACCAATCTTACCAGATATTTTTGTAGTCCTCGCAAACGACCTCCCTGAACTGTCAAAACTGCATTGATGACGACATCGTGTCATGATCTATTTTGCGGCTCACACACAGTTTACTTCGATCGAAAATAATACAACTCGGTGAATCGCTCCATTTGTTTTTGTTTGTAGATCTAATTTTTTGTTAAGAAGTGTGATTATTTTCAATGTCCGAGTTTTCTGAATCAATGGAAGGATTATCACCTATAGTAATATTGATTTTGCCATTTGTTGTAATCCGATTATCAAATCGTTGATCTTTTATTTAGCAATCATCAAGCCCAATAGAACCGAAAAGAAGAAGACCCATACACCAAGCAGATAGCCAACAAGACAGCAGTTCGGAAACGATTCTTACCAGTCCAGCAGAGTAATTATTCTTAGCTTATTACGCATCAGGTTCCTCGAATGTATTTCCCTCGATTACAGAGTCATCCACTTCGCCAACGAGGACAAATCGTACAATGAAACGGAAGACAATTCAACCAGAATTGAGCATGAAGAACAAGACAACGATGACGACTTCCAAGGTGAAGGTCCAGAATGGGATGATACTGGTAATAAGCAGTTAATATGTCCCGCTGAACAGGAATCGGATCGTCGTAAAGATTCACAAAACTTGACGAAACCATCCGCCCCGGAGAAAGTAAAACAAACCTCTAAATATGACATTAAAATAGTGCTCGCGATTGCCTTTTCGATTGCAATCATAGCCATTTCAATGTTGGTTTGTTGGTTCGTTTCTGAGAAGAAAACCGCTGTTCGCCAGGACTGCAAAAAATTCCTCCAACTGCACTCCAAATATCCGAACATGGAAGACATGCTGTGGGCTACACTAATGGTCGGTGTCGAAAGAGCCATAAATGATCCAGGCGAGCCGGCTACATTTATTTTCCTATACAATTCATCCTCGGTTGGCCAGTCTTTGCTGAAGGACGTCATTCACATCACCATGGAATGCTTCGGCAGTAGTGATGCCATCTGGCGGACGGGCAACGATTTCAAATCAGTCGAAATCACTCAAAACTATGGACAAGTTCTCAATCGATACCGTGAAGAGTTAAACTCCAAGGGTATTCTGGTTGTACGCGATCTAGATCAGGTTCCACCAAAGGCAGCTCAGGTATTTTTCACCATATGCGATTCGTATGAGCCACTGGTTCGGAACGCAGTGGTATTCTTCACAATCGACATTTCGCAGCGGATTACCCATCAAAAACTTAGCCCAACCTCAATCGCCGAGGGAATTTTGAAAGACCTGTGGCGTGAGGAGTTGCACTCAAATGTGCTGGATCCCTTGCTAGTGAGACTGACTGAAAACGTACTCAAGATTGACTGATAGATACGAAACGTACTATGCACGTAAGGAAAACTACTTCATACTAAATTCAGAATCAAACCATTTTGAACCAGTTAACATGTTATATCTATTGAACTTTACCATACCGAACTGTCCTACAGCTTCGTTTCATCGACACAAAAGATTCATTTTCAAACTGTCAAAATCAAATGTATTTCCTTTCGATTACAGACATAACATTGACATTTTTTCACATAATATTATTATAGTAAACCTGATCTAATAAAAAGAAACAGTCTTCTCTCCATCAAATGGTCTGCTTCACTACCTTCAGTCGGTATCACTATCGGACATACCCTTGTTTTCCTCCTTCTTTTCATCATCCTTATAGTGACGATACTCCTTCTTCAGTTCCCACATGTTCTTGTGCGGATTCTTCATGTTGTAATCGCAAACTTCCTTCAGGATCTCCTTTAGATAGCTAATCGGTTGCCGGGTTATTTTAACCAGATCCTTAATATTGTAGTACTGATGCTTCTCGAACGCGTTGAACAGCATGTCCAGGACGGCATTTTTGTCGTCGCGGGACTTTTTGCCCTCAGCTTTCTTCCGCTCCTTATCCTCGATGTTGTGTTTGTGATCGGAAACTGGTTTGAAGTTGTGAACAATCTTCTCCAAAGATTTAACCTGCCTGGCTGGTTGCGATGCCTTTCGGATGGATTCCAACTTCATCTTCATATAGGCATTATCTCCGAGGGGACGGCACTCCAGTCGTTGAACGATACGTCCTTCCATGAATAACTTTTCACCTTCTGGTGCCGCATCTTCCCGACTCGTCGTCGGAACGCTGTGCGAAAACACTCCCAACGTTTGCTTCGTCACCACCGAGACGTCCAGTTTGTGTTCTCGAGGAATGTCCTCACCCGTATCGATGCTAATGACTGCATCAGACAGCGTCAGCGATACTTGTGCCTTCTGACCCACTTGTTTGGATATCTTCAGCTTACCGACCTCGATGTTGCCGGGGGCCTTTTCCCACTTGTTGGCTATATATTTGGGAACTTTGACCAGCCAAACACCTCGCCCCGCATTAGAAAGGTCCAGCTCTTTGTCCGCCCGAGGAGTTTCAGTTTCCTTGGACATTGTGAAGTTGTCAATGGTAGATGATTATTTCGGTGTCCAGAATCAAGTAGCACACCGTTTCCACTAGAGACACACTGGACAATTCTGGATCAACAATAGAAAAGGGCCCATCAACATTTGTAAACAAACACTTCTGAGCCCTTTTTCTGGCAACCCGTAGGCCACCCACGCAAATCAATACCATCATCATGTAGGGGAAACCCCTACACGATTATTCTGTAGGTTTGCGTGTATAGTAACAGGTTGCGAGAGAAAAGGGCTCAGAGTGTTTGTTTACAAATGTTGATGGACCTTTTTGTGTTGATCCAGAATTGTAAATAAACAGCCAAAATCGGCACCGGCACTCTCTGCATTGTCGAATCAGTTTGACCGATTTTCGTCGAAGGGTTTAGAATACGAAGTCGAATAAAAAGTGGTCGTAATTATTAAGTAGAGATGTGCAAAACAGCTCACAGAAGTGAGCGGCTCTGAACTGTTCAGCTCTTTGGGATGAAACGATTCTTGGGATCAGCTCTCTTAGTAACTATTTTCATTTTTCAAACTATTTTCTTTCAATAATTATAACAGAAAAAATATGTGTTTCCCAAAAATGTTTTTATATTTTTATTATACAT
>JASCZW010020353.1:0-12385 GCA_034211315.2 Aedes japonicus | reverse complement strand
AATAGTTTTGCTAACGACAATAAGATGAAAATAGATGTAATAGAAAGAGGGGTTGTTATGTCTTCTTCTTCTTTTAGCATTTCAAACAAATTTGCTTTCACAATTCGCTTATTGTTTGCTTTCAACTTAGTGTTCTAAATGCACTTCACAGTCATTAATTGAGAACATTCGATGCCAAGGACCATTTTGCATTAGTATGATGGTGTGCCATGTGCAATCATACTCTATGCCCAGGAGTCGAGACATTTTCCTTAACGAAGAATTTCTAGACCAGCCCGGGAATTGAACCCCGTCACCATTGGCGGAACTGGACAATTAGTCTGGAGGGGGCCTGGAGGAGGCCTACCCGAAGATTTTTTCGATTATAGAAATATTGAGAAGAGCGAAGAAAGTAGCGTAATTGTTGGGGACAGGTTATTTTAATTGATAAATCAAAACAAGTTTAATCGAATAATTAGGTCTATTCTGCGCCTCGATGAGTCGAGATGTCTTAAAAGAATCGAGTGTGGTGAATATAAGCCTCGTATTATTCCGTGTGGATCAAATTGAGAATGGACTCACACGAGGTTACTGTAGTCACCTTACTCGATTCTCTTAAGGCATCTCCACTAACCGAGGCACAGAACAGACCTGACTCTATATAGAGTCAAGTTTGAACTGAATATATTCAAATTTCAAAGAACAACATTGAGTCAATGAACATTTTAAATTTATATTAAAATTTAGATTGATTTGGATAACGCATTTAAAATCTTCAAAATTGTTGTCAGTAGCTACTCATCCTTTACAACTTCCTTCAGCTTCTTAACGTTTTCTCTATAATGTTGCTATTGCTCTTCAATTACCTTTAAACGTTTTTCGTGTACATTTCTAGATGACAACGATTGCTTGTGAAGTAAATATTTTCGAAGCATTCCTTATGCAATGTAGTATCGTCATGAGCTTTTATTTTCTCGCCTAGTTTTCTCCAATTATTGAAAATGGTGCAAATAAATTTCTCATTTTGTTTTCGCAAAGCCTTTGCGCAAAAAAGCAGCAAACATAGCAGAACACTTTATCATTGCTACTGACTGTATTCCATACGTAGATGAGAACGACCGTTTTCCGATGAAGCTGATGGAGTTGCTAGTTGAGGAAGAACACTAGCGTTGCTTTCAATTGTTCCGGAATTATCAACGTTAGATGATTGGAATCTAAATTCTTGGTGTTCTGAAAGAACAGTGGAGAAGTAAATATGTTGTGAATATAATATCGGTCCTTTGGTTTTTGTATGACAAGTGATATTTTCAAATTGAGCGTTTTGATATGCAGCTATTAGCTTAAAGTTGCTCCTTACAAAAAACTCTGAAAATATCTAGGGTATGATGTTGTCCTTAATACCCGTGGTCAGGGGTTCCAATATATTTTTACAAAATAACTATTAAAATGATGCTAAAAAATGGAAAAAACCTGGAACCTGTTCCACGATTATGTTTTCTTGAAAAAAAAAACAAATATCTGAAGTATTAGGATATACCTACCTATCTCTTAATTTTTTCATATTTCATTTTGTTCGTTTGTCAAGATTGTACGGAGCTCTGTAAATCAATTGTTAGATAAAATGAAAATGCAATCTTTCTAAACATAGCAATTTTACTTCTCAGAATTATACTAACTGAATTTATCTGCAGTCAAAATATCACTGAATAAAAAGAACAGGTAACAGTAACAGTAGTTAAAAAAACAGTGGGTAACATCCACACCTCTCACGCCAAAGTCACGAGTTCAAATCTCACCCCGGACAAAGTTACGAAACATACCCAAAAGTTATTTGAGCGACTACGACGGGAGATGAACCAGCCCAGGGCTGAAAATCTTAATAATAAAGGAATTAAAAAAAAAACAGTAATTTAAAAATTCAGAGATTATTTTTCGGTTTCTACAATGTGGATATTTTAAAGCCATTCAATGGAATTCAATTTAAGTTTCTTATTGAATAACTCTTTGAAAGATCTGTGAGCAAATCATCAACCAAGTTTGTTTTAAAGTGGAATACTATGAACAATACAATGAAAATTTATAAGTTATATCGAGCTAAATTTCTAAGGAGAGTTAAAAAAAATTGAAGGAGATTTCCGAGGTTTATTTCATCAAAACCTATTGAGAACTTCACGGCAGTTCGAAAGAAATATCCATGGAGAATTTGAGGTTAAACTTAGGATTTTGTTTGAGATTGATAGTATTCTAGGGCATCGAAATTCCATGGAAATTTTTCGAAATTTTATGAAGGTATAGCAAAAGAGATTAACAACTACAGTATAGGGAAAATAACAAATGCACCCTTTTGAATTTTTAAATTTTCAAGTACAGTCTACAAAATGGCATCAGATTTGCCTTGTTAGAAGGTTTGGCCAAAAATTAGTTTTTAAATCATTTTAAATTGAAAAGTTGAACAAGAATGAGTTCTTTGGAAAATATTTATTCTTTTGAAATAAACTATTTTGAAAAAGAAAATAAATGGTTATAAAATTTTCAAACATTGGTGAGTAAATAAAGTTTTCAAATATGGTGGTAATTCTGAAGACTTTGAAGCACAGTTTATAAATTCAACACAGTTTGAAATTCAGGTTACTTCTATTGTCTAGACATAGAGAGTGTCAAATATGACTGTTTTGTATGAAAAACTGTAGATGTATTGATTATATTGGCCACCACTGTTTACTAGGAACTATTTCAGCCAAAAATAGAACCTTTTGATTGAAAAATCAAATCCTTTAAAGAAATCTTAAGTATAAATGTTAGACAACAGTTATAATAAATGCGAAGTGAATTTTTGATAAAATCTGACATACAGACCCATTATGCAATCTATATCGACTACTACTGGTACTGAAGTCAACCTCAATAAATGTTATGATTTCAGAAATTTACCTGATTACATGTTTACCTTACTTCTAACCCAAGTAACAAATTCAATTTTAAGGTACACTTGAAGAAGTTTTTAAGACTCATTTGATAAAACCACGCATAACAGCTAGATATTCTACATAACATCGATAAAACAGCCATAAAACCCTCTTAAGTTCCAAAAGGCCCATACTACAGGAGGTTCTCAAGACTATTTCCCAAGGTTCGCTTAAAACTTGATAGTTTTATCGGTGCATACTTGTAATGACATTCAAGACATACTTAAAACTATGATAAAACTACCACAAGTTTTGATAGTTTTATAATTTTCCTCTTTAAGAATACTTCCAGTCTGTCACAAATATGCTTCGAAGATTCCCGATTCGTTCGCTGAATGGGGACTTTTTTTGTTTATAGTTGAGTAGAAGCTACTATATTTCTCTTCCAAAGTGGATACGTATGTAAATTAATTGTCAAGGTGACCATAAATGCATCTCCTTTTTGCCTGCGTTTGATGAATTTTTCATGCGACATTCAGTTTATTGGTGTTTCATAACATAAAAGTTCGAAAATTTTAATGCGCCTCTGAATTATTGCTAGAACACTGACTTATTTAAAAAATAAAACAAATAGTAGAAAATTTAACTATTAGGTGAAAAGGCTGATAAATTGTTAGATCTTGAATAAATTGTGTCTACAATCCATTTTATGTTTCAAAATGTATTTTAAACAGCATTGTTTATTCGTACCATTGGAAAAATTAGAGTTTTGTTGCATACTTATGAAAATGACTACCATTCCGAGGAATCCAGAATAGCCACGCTTGCCATTTTTCAATGGTTTTATCGAAAACTATCATAAAACGCAAACAAAACTTATATTGCTTGCACAAGAGTAACAGATTTTTTGAGGAGCGCGATAAGTTCATATTTATTTTTCTGTTCTTGAAATCGATAAAACTTGTTTGAATTGCTAAAGGTAAACAATTCTTTCATAATATCGCCATAAGATCAGTGTGAAAAAGGCACATCATAAACAAAGAAAATGTGAACGTGCAAATCAAAAGTGCCTATGCATAATTGTTTTTCTTAGTCATAATTACAGCTTATAATTTATTGTTTTTATTCACCAGCGGAAGTCGATAAAAAAAAATTAACTTGAATATGGTGACAATGGTTTTGGGAATAATAACAGATAGTATTATTGCTTCTATGGCGGAAACATCTGTTGAGCGAAACATGATTTTTCCTCTTGATCTATATGATTAACCTAACGTCGGAAGAAGTGCGCTGTGTAGTAGATCACTGAGCGATTCCAGCGCACTACTTCCGACTTAAGATTTAACGGTGGTGGAAATACGATAACGCATTGCGATAACGCACTACCTGGGACGTTAGGTTTATCTAGAGTTATGTTTTTCGGTTTTCAACTGCCGACACATTCACCATTTAATTTGATTCGTTACAAAAAATAGGACGCATAACGCATAGACCCTTCTGATAAGTCTCAGTAGGCTGCACCAAAACAATGGAATCTAGCAATGGTAAAAAAAATATTGGTCGTTGATGGCTGAGATGAAGGAGTACTCAATATATTGGATAGGTTTTTATTGAATTTCCGCTTGAACGATCCACTATTTTATATTTTCTTTCACCCATGGGCGTCCATCGTCCAGTTTGTTTACTTTTCACATAATGTTCTTTCTCAAGAGTATGTGCTCTTATTCGAAATCAAATGGTTCTAAGAGCGTTTTATGGCAGCATTTTCAAGATACATTTATCTTAAAGAAGAATGTCATATAAACTTTTTCAAAACTTTTATCAGGTTTTATGAAAGTTGCGAAACGATGTCTTGAGAGGGGAATCAAGTATCTTATAAAATTACTTATAAGGTGAATTAAACTTATAAATGATGTAGTTTTATGGAGGTTTCTTCAAGTGTTCTTTAATCACTCCTAAGAACTGTTAATCAATTACAATCACCTTAACTTGGAAAATGCCCTGATAAAACCAGATGATCTCCAGAATGCTTTTATAAAACTACCATAGAACATGAATAAAACCAATTTGCATTTGAATTGTTACTTGGGAAAGCTACATTTTCGAAAATATTATCGTTAATGAATAAACTTCTATCTCCATATTTTGCTTATGGACATTCGTTAGCTTCGAAACTTTTAATCAATGTGGGGAGTCTATACTCTACTAAATTGTTCGTACAAGAGAAAATAATACCGTGAATTCTAAAATGCGCTTATAAACAAAACTCATTATTGTAAAACCTTTTTGAATAATAAAATTAAAATACGTACACAGAAAAGTGTTTCAAATCTTATGTTTCAACATAACAGGCTCTACATTTAACTGTCGCTATTATTTTAGTTATGGGTCTAGTGGTTTTAATATTAATAGAATTGAATTATTAGAATTTAGAATTGGTTAGGGCACAGGCGTTGGGCTTTTTTTAAGCAGTATTTCGAAGCAAACGCATTTAAAAAAAAATTAATAGTGTATATATTCAATGATTGGGTTTCCGCCAAAACATGCTGCTAAAAGGATCAGCATACGACATCTTACCGGGTTTCTCTGCGAGGTTGTTAAGTAAACAACGACGAGAAAAACCACAACTGGTAAAAATGAGAAGTTGTGTTTTCAAAAACCTCTAATTGGAATTTGGCTTCCATCACATGTGGTCTTTAGGGAGTGTAAAAACAGAGATTTCACATCGCAAGAACCATAATGTGCATTTGACGGTATTTGAGCACGATCAAGCACGTTTGTTTCAAAATACTGCTTAACAAAAGCCCTATGCTCCATTTCAAACTAATTCTATTCAATTACATAACCTGCCGAGCGCATTAGGACCTATCGATACTTTCTCTTCACATCTTTGGTTTTAGCAAATGGATGTAATGTTGATACTTATATCGGAATTCTCATGGATCTAATGGTCGTTAACTATGGTTTTCTTGATATATGTACTGAATTTTTATCCTATAAGGTACAGTGGGATATAATAAAAGTGTGGGGAAGAGGGTATGTGCAATTTACTCCTTCAGAAATAGTAACTCGTTCGAACAATTTCTGGAGAAAGCAAAGTACAAAAACAAAAAAAAACCCTACAATTCGTTAGAAATTATGAAAAGTGTTTCATTTCAAATTAGAAATATATTAGGAAAAAATCCTGGGGGGGGCCTACAGAATCCTGGGGGGGGCTGGCCCCCTAGGCACCCCCAGTAGTTACGCCAATGCTTGCTGCGCAGCTGACGATCCTTGGTTTCGGTTATTTCGTAGGTCCGCTGATTCCTTTCCACACTCAGAGCATCCGTAGCGGTGCGCGACTAAACTATATTTGATCACTTCAAAGTTCAAACCATATGGGGCGCAACTAAAAGCGCTAGCAATATTGTGGAGCAAAAATCGGAAAGCATTAGTTGCTCAAATTTAGCAACGCCATAGTGGCGCGAGAGAGGGTTGCTATTCGGCTGCCAATTGTCAAAAATCTCCAAATGGTTTGGTGTTTATTTTGGTTTACGCTATCAGGATTTTGGTTGGCATGAAAGAGAACCATTAGCCACAATGGCCGCTCTGGTCACCTCTGGGGTGTCCCGGGGGAACCTGTAGAGATGTGTTGCGCCAAATTACGTAGTGCGACGGTTTTTCTTCATTCTTTTTCTTCAGACTTTTGGTAGGCCTGAAAAGAAACATTAACCACATTGGCCACACTCAGAACCTCGGAGGTCTCCCGGGGGAACCTGTAGGAGGGAACATTTGTGTTTTTGCACCATTCTACGTCGTGCGACTGCTCTTTCATTTTGATTTCATCTGGAGAGTTCTTTGGTAGGCATAAAAAGAATAATTTACCACAATGGCCCCTCCGGAAAACTCTGGGATGATTTGGCGAAACTTATAGGACAGGACATTTATATTTTTGTACCAAACCTCAGTGGTTTCCAGAGGGACCACTGTAAACAATGGTTCTTTTCATGCCAGCCGAACGACTCTTCAAGAGAAATCACGAAGAAAGAGCCATCGCAATTGACTATATTTATGACGATTACCGAATCTTTCAAACTGATGATGGAGCACTCGTTTAGCAGCGACCGATACAGAACGCGGTAATAAAATATAGTAGCGACCGGTGTGAGATTGAGTGACTAAACTAAAATGACAGCTCGATGCGCCAGTATTTTAGTCGCCCAGATAGTTGCGCCCGATACGGATGCTCTCATTGTTTCCTTGTAGGTTTGAGCATTCCGCAAACCGTTGATTTCGGCATCTTCAGCACTTTAACATTTCAGGTGTTTGTGCACAATATGTTTTCTTCTTTCGAGGTAAATTTGACGTTATTGTTGAACGCGATCGACTACTATGATCAAACTTGCACCAATTGTTCTCTATGGAAGTGTTAAAAAACCACTGTCAAAGATTTTTTATTCCCAACACTAGAAGCGTGTTAGCAGCGCGCGAAGGGCATGTCAATTTACTTTAAGTCAGCCTTTTGTGGTTCAATCACTTCAAATTCAATCACAAAAAATCCTTTTGGATGTTCCTGCGAAGAGTCTCCAATCGATTGTCCGAAACGTCTATTGCGTTTCAAAAGAGTCGTTTCCATCGTAGTTCCTTTCAGAACTCGAAACACAGAACGGTTTGTCCGTAAGTTGGCCGCTATTAACAACGACCCTTTTTGAAGTCTATATACCGTTCCTCTGGTTTTCGAAAGAGCCGATTCCCCAAATGCTTTCTACAACATTTTCAACGATTGCGAACAGAAAGATGTCATTGAAAGATATACCAACTTAAGAAGAAAATTTGAGCCTCACAAAATTCGGTTTACTTTGACAGACATAGCTGGATTTTTAACATTATCTTCGCTATTTTCAAGTTCAGAGTATTGAGTAAACAGAACTTGCTTCATACTTCAAATGTTATTTAACAAGATATTTTTCAAGGGGCAAGATAGCTCCTCATTGCGAGTGATTTCAGAGTTGCTTTTGAGGTACCTCGAGTAACTCCCGTTGCTCAGCAAGCGAACACTGTTATTTTTTTTTGCTCTCTGTTTTTGCACAGCAGCTGTCAAACCAATCGACGCTAGTACATTAGCTCTCGAGTTTGCACAATTGGAAATTAATAATTTTCAATGCTTTTAATTTTATCTATTTAACTCTGTTTTTGAAAACAAGCTACATTCACGTAAACTACATATCTGATATGCTCGTACAATTTTATATCGTATTTACTACTATTCGGGCAAGGCTTTGCCTTTCTCGAGACGAAGTTATTTGTATGTCTTCAATTAAGTCATACTTTGAATAAATCCATCAGTTTTGTCTTGACCTTCAATTTTCTTTAGACGGCCAGAATATGAACTGGTGGAGAAGAGACAACCGAGCTCAGCCCGCTGCACTCCGACCCAAGTTTCAAACTTCTTAGAATCGTTTCCAGCAAATTACGAATCTATACATATCGCTATCATGCCTCATCATTGCACTTCAGTGGGGCTCACCGCTGTGCCATGTTCTATTGCCATTAGCAGAACTGCCCACAATGTTTTCAAACAAATTGGAAGTCAAGTTGGAAGCCAAACTTTTTGAAACCCTGGCTACCCATAAGAACCGATGAAGATTGATTCAATTTCAAGCTATATTGAGTTACTCGCGAGTTACTAGGTGCATCAAAGCAACTCATAGTAGAGCTGTCTCACCCCTAGATATTTTACAAATTGCCTTGAAGTATGCGGAGATTACATGAACGACTGAAAACTCATAAGTTGTTCGTAATGATCATGATCATGCTATTCTTGAACTAGCTTGATGAAACTCATATTGGAGCTTGCAGATGAGACATTTATGGATATAAATGAGCTTTAATATGTTTTTCAGAGTTGGAATGATCTCACCAAGTTTTACTTTTCGATGAAATTTAACTTCTTTATGACATATTTGTAAATCTTCAGAAACAATCGCTAATAATGCCCGTTCTCTTTTCATTCATTTAAAAGGGTTAGACTTTCAAACGTCTAATAAATCATGTGTAATAGTTGTACTCCTAGTGGATGTAGCATGAAATAATTCTGGTTCAATCACAAGCATTAAAATATAGGCTTATTAAAATAACAGGCTCCGTTATACTATTATGATTAAACGCCTCAAAAACGAACTGAAGAAATGTTTTCTATGGTTTGCTTTATTTGAAAATTTAACTCGTTAAACAGCTTTCACGTATAGTCACCATACGCATATGACATTACATTTCAAGTTCTAAGGTCTATGTATTTTGAAGATATCTTTTTTCGATGCAGGGTCATATAAATTATGCACTAATGTCTGGAACCTAAAATGAAAAAAAAAATACTTCTCGAGTAATTCATGTTCAAGACCTAAAAGCCAATTGTAAGACGTATAAGACACCCACGATATCCAACTACACCACATATTGAAGCAAACATTATGGCCCAAATACAATGATAACGGAAGCTACACGGCAACGGCAAACTGGCAAAGCTCGATCTGAGTAAGCCTGCTTGTCGGATAGAAAACAGGGGCCGTATTCTAGATCTCGAAACGAAGAATTTTTTCACAAGCATTTGTACAAAAAGTCGTTCGTTTCGAGATATAATACGGTCCTGGATAGATCCAAGCCGAATCTAATTGGACATATCGGAGTAAAGGGCGAACACGAAATTATTGCGACACCGAAAATGTCATGCCAATTTTCTTATAATGTTTAGAATCAAACCAAAAGTTTAGGGTAGTTTTATACATTTTTTTTCCTCTGTTCGGGACATAAACCACTGCGACCAGTACTTTGTTCTATTGTAGTATATCCCGTGTCCTTTGTGTAGTGCATGTCGAGTTACCTCATCACTATTGAAAAATGATGAAGTATTCGGTGTTGTTACAGTTGTCATTGTTTGTTTTGTTGGCAATGAATCAAATTTTATTGAAAGTTTCCGCTATTTAAACCCTTTGAGGAATGAGAGCACTCTTCAAAGGCGCGCCCCTTTATCAGTCAAAATCAGATTCATTGCAAAGAAAACAAACTATGACTCCGATACTGACCATGCATCAGAACCCTAGTCATAAGCAATTCAAACTATAGAACATAAAATAGACAATAAGAATTCACATAAATGAAGACTTATCATGTTTTACTTATTCCAAGCTCATCCTCGCACAATCGGGGCACAAAACGAGTATTGTCACTCTTAATAAGACATAAAATGTAATAAGGACTAAGATATGTTCCTTTGACTACAAAAAACAAACATGTTCCCTAGTTTGAATTGATTCGGACTAGGGTTCGGTGGTAGATCTGATACCCCGTAACGCACCACAAAAAGGTGATCTACCAGCGTTACGGGTTAGTAGTTTTATACATATATTTACTTCAAAAATCAAAAGAAAAGTTAATCGATGGAGCCTTGAGTGTAAAATTGAACGCATTTTCGCTTGATGCCCTCCATCAAAGTCTTTACAGTGTCATCCGGTACCAGTTTCTCAGTTTATTTCCATTTTCTTAACATGTCCTTCTCGTCTTTGACTGTCTTCTTGCTCTTCCGAAGTTCCCGCTTCATCATTGCCCAGTACTGCTCCACCGGGCGCAGCTCCGGACAGTTTGGCGGATTCATGTCCTTTGGAACAAAATGGACAGAATTGGCCTCATACCACTCCAGGACACTTTTAGAATAGGGGCATGATGCCAAATCTGGCCAAAATAGCGGAGCTTCGTCGTGCTGCTGCAAGAACGGCAAAAGGCGCTTCTCGAGGCACTCAGATTTGTAGATCTCGCCATTTACTGTGCCCTTTGTCACGAAAGGCAGTGAGCCTTTCAGTCCCTCAGTCCGCAAGAGCAGATGGCCTGCCAAATGAGATATTTGGAGGCGAACTTCGACATTTTCTTCTTCTTAAATTTGTCGTCCACATAGAACTTGCTCTTGCCGGTGAAAAACTCCAACCCCGGAATTTGCTTAAAATCGGCTTTTATATACGTTTCGTCGAACATCACACAGCAGCCATATTTTGTCAGCATCTTCTCGTAGAGCTTCCGTGCCCGAGTTTTAGCCGTCGATTGTTGCCGCTCAACGCGGTTTGGGAAGTTCTGTACCTTGTATGTATGTAGTCCAGCTCTCTTCTTTGCATTCTGGACGTAGCTCTTTGGCATGCCGATCTTTTTAGCCAAATCACGGCTTGAGACGTTGGGATTTGCTTTAATCATCCGCTTCACCTTTCCCTCCGTCTTTTTGTTCACCGGTCCCGGTTTTCTTCCAGCTCCTTTGCCGTGGTCCAACGTCAACCGCTCCTGAAACCGCTTCAACACTCTGGAGACGGTTGAATGGTGAATGTTCAACATTTTTCCCAACTGCCGGTGCGACAGGTCAGGAAATTCCAGGTGTTTGGAAAGAATTTGTTCTCTCGACTCGCGTTTGTTCACCTCCATTTTCGTTGAATCGAAAAACACGACTTCGAGTTTGACAGCATGTAAACAATACACATTAATGAGAAAGTGTACAAAATTTGGTTGATTTTTACCCAATGGTAAAAAATTTATGCCCTGTTGAATGTGTCGCAATAATTTCGTGTTCGCCCTTTAATTTGCAACAACTGTCAAACTTGACGTTTGCCGTTCCGTTTCCGTTATCATTGTGTTTGGGCAGTTACACTACTTGACGCGTTATAGTTTACCATTTACTTGTAAGCCCTAATCATGAATAACTCGAGACTTGTTCTGAAAAAAAATAAAGCCAAAGGCACTCTATGTCCTATGAAATACTTATTAACTACTATCGGAGAGGTTGATAAAACACAAACTCCAGCAACAATGTTGTTTGAAATCCTGTGTTGTGTAGTGTGACATAGTTAACATGATTCCTAAGCTCTCTTTCCAGTACCAGAAAGACCAACGATGGATGCCGTACTATAAGAGACCTGACATTACTTGTTGTTTTAGAAGATTCAATAAAGATCTCTACTAAAGTACTTAGTACTAAAGCAGAGTAC
Organism: Aedes japonicus; assembly: GCA_034211315.2. NCBI lineage: Eukaryota > Metazoa > Arthropoda > Insecta > Diptera > Culicidae > Aedes > Aedes japonicus. The sequence continues at coordinate 501 of JASCZW010020353.1, read as the reverse complement.
TTGTCAATATTATAACAGCATTACCTGAGTAGACACGGCTCATCAAGGAATAATAAAACAAAAAACCTATGATTCTTCAGAATTGTTCGCGTCCAATATGCATAAAGCTTTCACACAGTCGGTTCATTTCTCGGATATTAATTCATATTGAACTTGTGGTGTCACCCTTTCAAGATTCGGATTCATGGAGCACGCGGTGATTTAGTAATTTTAAATTAACATTTAACGCCGGTTCCGTCAGCGTACGCAAATCAAATGAAGAATCCTATAAAACACGAAGAGCCCCCCCTCTTAAAGGTACAATAATAGACCTCACAAGTTTCCACAATTCACATCCGACACACGCACTTAAAAATGATTCACGGACTCGGTTGAACATTTAGCTGAATTCACTCGGCATTTTTGTATTTGACAGATAACTCGGCAAAAAATCGAACGATGCCGACTCTCAGCATCACTTAAAACTAAAATATCGGGTAACTTCATTATTAAACCGATTCC
>JASCZW010020352.1:0-12386 GCA_034211315.2 Aedes japonicus | reverse complement strand
ATTAAAAAAAGGCATTGAACCAAAAAAACAAAACAGATAAGAAAAGTACTTAAAAATATTTTTTGTAAGTTTCATAAAGATCCGAGGGCTACATGAGCTATAGTCAATTAAACCATGCTTTTGTTCTGGACATTTTATAATGTTGTTTTTAGGAACATAACGAAACAATTAGAAACATAAAAAAACACTGCGTAATAAAAGCTTTTTCTTGATTTTCTCTGTGAGGTTCTTCTTCTTATTGAAGATATTTAATATTTAATTTTACATAATTTATCAAAATTTACGAAGTCGTTACGGACTTCCAATCCATAGAGTCACAGCAGCTGTGACCTTCATTTATGATTTAAAAAAACTTATCTCCGAAGCGACTCATCCAATATCGCGGACATTTTAATTAAAATTAAGATAATAAAGAAAATGCAGTTTTTTCCTTGATATATTTTTTATTTGAAGCAAATATTTCAGAGCGTGTTGTAATTTTCTTGTATTAACATAAAAAAATATTCCATTAGAGGTATCAACCGTAAAAATATTGATTGATTGATTAGTCTTTATTCTAGAGACTTTCAGCCGTTGGCTGGTTCGTCTCCTAAAACCGTGAAAAAAGGCCAGGTTATTAATTTATAAAAAAAAGGCATTTGAGAAAACAAAACAAAAAATGCGGACCACCCTAACACAGAATGGTCACCCCAGAATGGAGAAATAAAAAGAAATACGAGGCTAATATTTTTCGATAAGAAAGAACTATACCATTTTTGTCGCAATTCTAAGACACACTATGACTTTTTCAGTGGAATAACTGATATAATATATCCTAAATATTTTTCATTGAACCAAGAATAAAAAAAAAGAGATAAGAAAAATGCTCAAAAAATATTTCTTGTAAGTTTCATTAAGATCCGAGGGCTACATCCCAAGTAGCACACTACGATCATAATTAGTTGTAATAACTTGAATGACTTAGCAAGTCATATTTATGTTATATCAATCGAATGGCAACAAGTGTGCTACAAGGGATGAGCTATAACCAATTATACCATGCTGTTTTTCTGGACATTTCAAAGCTAAAAATCGTCCAAATATGGTATTTACAAATTGGGTTCCAAATCAGGTTCTTACACAGAGAAAAATGGTTGAATTCCAAGCCAAAGGAGGCAACGAAATTGTTTGCAATCTTTCATAAAACAGGCTAAATTCAGGCGTTATTTGGCTTAAATTCACATGAAACATCCCATTATTTTCTCCCAAATCTAGCATTCTTAGATAACGCAGAAGATTCAATGTTTCTTTTTATCTGTGTAGCCTATTAGAACAAATAGTACATTTCCCCGTTTCCTCAAACGAATCTTAACGAAAAATGAAATTTTACTAATTCAAATGGCTTTCAAATTAATTTTCCTTTCTGAACATATATTTAGATTAATTGTGGAGTAATAAATTGTTAAGATTTTGTTGAAAGTTGTTTGTTGCGTAAGAGGGATTATCTACACACTTAGATTTTTTACAGAAATTTGTAAAGTTTTACCGAATTCTCAACAGCTGAACGTTTGGTAATCCGATTTAACGGATCTCGGTGAAATCTGAGATCAGATATCTGTACATAAAATAAAAAATAAATAATTAAATAAAAATAAATCTGTAATAAAAAAAAAGTCAATTATAATTCAATCCAGTTTGGGTTGAAGTCCTAGACAAAACAAACACAATCTCAATATAATACAAATCCGCATTAAATCAAATCCAAACCAATCCCAATCCAATCCAAATCCAATCCAAATCCAATCCAAATCCCAAATGGCCAAAGTCTACTCTTCATACAGAATTTCAAAAAATTGTATGAAGAAAAGTCTTCAAAGGGGGAGGGCAGTTTGAGATTTTCAAAAATGAGTCTATGTGGTTTATGAACATGCCCAAGACACATTTGTGTTTCATTGGTGACTGTTGATAATGACACCAGACGAGAGATTCGGGATGGCTGGAAATCGTAACTTCATTTGTTTATACAGACTTAATCGAGTTACCTCAACAGAGCCAAGTTTACGTTTTTGTATACTTCAGTTATCTGAGATATAAATTAAGGGGATAGAACCGGTTACTCGCGGCCGTCTCGAGGTTAATAGGAATAACAAATTAACGGACGGTAAGATGGGTGCGAATTTAAAGTATGGTTTACATAACACATTTATTTTCAATATTAAATCCATAACTCATAACTTTATCACATTTGGTTTACTTTTAACTTGAGCATTTTGAAGACAGAAAAAAAACACACACACACAAACACAGATTTAAAAAACTAATAGCAAACAGAAAGGTTAAACAAACTACATTACTTTGCCTTACCAATCCGACCAAGGCCGGTGTGGCCGCTGCTGTATACAGAAGTTGTCTCCATTGTAATCGGCCCATGGCTGTACCTCGCCAGCCTCCCTGCCTGCGGAGAGCCCGCCGGTCGCCTTCTTCTTGTTCGATCCACCGTGCTTGTTGCGCGCCTCTTCTTCTTATTTCCGTCGGTTCTTTTTCGAGAACCATTTTGCCCAGCCCATCGTAGTCGACTGATTTTAGCGATGTGTACGATGGGAGGTTCTGCTAGAAACTAATGCCATTCCGTCTTCCATCTGCACTCCACCGTAGATCGTATGCAGCACCTTTAAAGACAACAAGACGTTGGTCCTCCACTAGCAATGTCCATGTTTTGTGGCCGTAAAGAACTACCCGTCTAATTAATGGCTTGTAGATGGTCAACTTTGTAGTTCGGCGAACTTTGTTCGATCTCAGCCTTCTTCGGAGTCCAAAGAGTAGGCACGATTGCTAGCTATAATGCGCCTTTGTAGCTTTCTGCTGGTGCGTTATCGGCGGTCACCAATGAGCCACAATCTAAGGCTAATTTTAGTCAAAAATACATCGATAAGTTTCATAAACTCCAGATCACGTTGAGCCAAAATATCTCGAACCGGTACATTGGGTTGTCAACCTCGAGCCCGGAGGGAATCATGAGGCTCAGATCTGACTCCACGATGCTCAGCAACAAACAGCTGAACAAACAACTTGATCTGTGGCCAACCTTGTCGACATTAACGTAGATTGCATTCGCTCAGCCCAACACGGTATAAATGAGCGTTCAAAGAATAATGATTGATCATAAGGCTAGGTATCACACGAATGAATTCTTGACTCATATCCATCCCTCCAAACCAATATTTCTACGAAAACTTTTGGGATGATAGAATGTTGCCTTCGCTCCTAATCTCCTTTACTCCATTTACACTGCCAGCTGACGAGTGAATGAAAGCGATTTGTCGATCGTAAATATCGCCTTCCATAGCGCCCACCTTTGCAAGTGAGTCCACTTTCTTATTGCCCAGAATCGAACAATGAGAAATGACCCATACAAAGGTGGTGATAAAATAACGCGAAGATGAAGCAACTTAGCACTTAGAAGCTCCTGTATTTTCATGAGGAAAATTTTACCGGCTTCAAGGATTTATTGAACAATGTTCGCACAATACCAATTTGACCATCTGTACTCGCGGAGGTCCAACGCTTTCTTGGAGTCTTGGATTTGGTTTACATGGGAGAAGCTCCCATTACCCGAGCAAAGGCTTAAACCAAATTGATAACAAGTTCTAATATCAGGTTATCAGTGTTTGATCACTAAATATGTTATCATTTAGGCTGAATAAACAGCCAAAATAACAAAAGAGATAACAAATTAATATTAGTTGTATATCACAATATTAACTGGTTTTATTATCATCGAGTTCATTTTGATAACAAATTTTGTGATATGAACAAATTTCTCGAGGTAATTTCAAATTATGTTATCAACATGATATCAAATTCATACACCAATAACTGAAGTAGTGCTTCTGGTGAGAAGCTCAATTTCATATCCATCACATGCGGGTAATATTCAGCATTCGTCAGCATGCTGGTAGAATTCAGTAACGTTGGTCGAAAATCGTCTTTAAAAATAAATATAAGATGTTAACAAAGTTTGTAAATGTTGGTAACTAAATTTGTTATGCGAGAACAGGTGAGTTCAAAATGATATCTGAGATAACAAAACTTGTTACTTATTTGGTATCAGTTTGTTATTTTACTTTTCTAAGGTACCCACACAGCTTTGGACCATAGAAATTGGAGACAACTCCTGTGATCACTATAGGAATTCTAAGCTTTAGACTGACTGGTAAAGAGAGGGCATTTCCAAGTGTTAGTCATATTTTGAACGTTATGAAACGCTCGTAGAAGATTCTACTCTTTGACTCTGTATATATTTTTAGCTGTTGTTTTAATAAAGGAAGTGCTACCTAGAAAGTTATAAGCAAAACACGTTTTCAAATTTGTCGTCACTGTTCACTATGGTACAAATGGACAAATTTCGCGACAAAAATCGAGCGTCATTTTATTTCGAGACAAATACAATTTTGCATATATCTTGTAGATAGGAGTTTGTACTTTCAGTTCACGTACACTGTGTTTGCAAGTATTTGCAAATCAAGGAATAGGATATCTTGCAAAAACGTATATATTTTTACACTTCAATCCCTACTACTTTTTCAATACAATAACTAGCCACTATCTTGTATCTTCAAAATGTGCGTCATTTTATACCCTAAAAGTCATCTATGCAGAGTTTTCAAATTCAAATTGAAATAAAAAAGTTACGGTAAAAAAACTGTTTTTTTAAGTCCCACCCTAAGGAAAGTTAGAAAAACTGTTATCAAACGATACTTAGATGAGATAGAAATAAAATTTCTGCAAAGTTTCATTAAATTAAAATACCTACAATTCTGCTGAAGCAAAAAATCATCTCAATCATATAAATAAAAAGTTGAAATTTTTATTATAAACATAAAAAGACCACCCTAGTCACAACCCATACCAAAAGATAGATCTTATTTTAAAAATCAAATCTTCCGAAGACATCATCTGTCTAAAGTTAATAGTTTTCGAGTTATCGATTTTTGTCGCGAAATTTGTCCATTTAGACCATAGTGCTGTGAGCGAGCCCACAAAATGGGAAAATATTGGAACAATCTCTCTACTAATACGCTCGCAAAGGAGTTTTTGTTTTAAAAGTGCTTTTTTTAATTTTTAAAAGAGAAAATATTTTTAAAAGAAAATTGAGAACAGGTTTTTATGTTACTCAGTTGGGCTGCTCTATAAAACAATGTTTATTACATAAAAAATACACAGATAAAAAGAAACACTGAATTTTCTGCGTTATTCAATGCACATAAAGGGAATGCTAGATTTGGCAGAAAATAATGGAATATTTCATGTAAATTTAAGCCAAATAACGCCTAAATCTAGCCTGTTGTATGAAAGATTGGAAACAATTCGTTGTTTACGCTCCTTTAGCTTGGAATTACACGAGGGATCTTTTACGCGCTTGTTAAATTAATTATTTTTTTCTGTGTACATAGCCGTATTGTCCAAACAACTCTTTTTGTTCAAAGAACATTAAATCAAGGAAAACAGTGTATTCCAAATATTGTAAGCACACCTAAGCTATCGGTCATTTTGAATTGAATGAAATTTTTCAAATTATTTTGGCTGCGTCTTTCTTTTAAACACATTTCTGTTCGTCATACACAGAAACAAAAGCGTTCCCGAACATGTAAATGGACCGTCAACTAGTTCACGTTTTCTGGATGTTTACCTTTAAATGTGATTTAGTTCATGATTACGTGATTCAGTTCACGGTGTATTTTTGCTTGTTCTTGAATTCATAACTGCAATTCACAGATTTGAGCACAGATTTTTTTCCGTGTAGCATAAAAAAAAAACTGTAGTTTCTGGTTGACTTTCAAAATGCGTGGTCTTACTCCGGAGCAGAGCAAAAGTATCGTGCACAAGTGGTACAAAACTGGGCAAAACTGGTGAAAATGGAGGGAAGTGCAACTTTCCAGATGCTCATGGGTCATGTTCGAGGAAAACTGAGATGTCTCGGTTATAATTTAAGATTTTGATTGAAGAAGAGTGAAATGTTATGTAAAACACCAGTTCTGATCAGGGCTGGCAAATGTTATTTTCAATGAAAAATGACCCACGATTTTTACCAAACTACGGCTGAAAATCTCATCGGGCGAGAAAACGGAGATTTATATTTTCTTCTAAGTCTCATCAAATTTTTCGTCATGACAGTACGTGACAGCGTTTTGGTCATCGCTATTACAAGTACATTTATTGATATAATTGTAAGTTTCATCACAACACTTGAAACATCTAATCTGTCGATTACACAACTTTGATTGGCTAATTTCAAATAGACTAGTTAGAAATTTCGTATGAGAAAAAATCTCATGACTGCATGATGGTGTGAGAATGATAAGAATGCTTATGATAGTTCATTTTTTTCTCTTGACAGTGAGATGTCCTATTTTTTCATTGTCACATGATGGCCGTGAGATTTACCAGCTCTGGTTCTGATATAATTTGCCAAATAAAATAATTGAGATCTTAAAATACAACATATTTTCTAATATTTTGAAAGTGTACTTATAATTTCTGAAACAGTCTATATTATAATCGATTGGTCAAACTAAAGGTCCATCGGTCCAACATTAATGTACCCTTTTCCAAAGTGAAACTATTAAAACAATATTGGAAATAAATATTCCGTTGCTACAGATATAAACGTTTAGCTTCATCTTGAAATACAGCAACAGGTCTTTCAAATTCGGAAAAGCTGATAAATCAGCGACTGGATCAAATTTTGAGAAAAAAGCGTTCTTACCTAGTTGCAGAAAAAAAGAGATACCCTGCTAAATGAAACGAAAGTTGCCAAAGATGAAGAACCATTTTGAACGTTCACAATGCGTTCAATGATGGACTCAAATTCGTTGCTTGATTAGAGAAATAGCCGGGGACGAAAGGCTGAATTCTCGGTCATGTTTAGAATTATTTCCGGTATGAACTTTTTCTTATCTACCAAGCATTAATTAATACAGAAAAATTCTCATTTATGACCAGTAACTGCGTTCTGAAGCAGCTGTTAGTTCTTCTGTAAAAAAAAGCAAAGGCGAGGCTGGAAAGCCTTTTGGGAAATGTTTTGGTATCACCAAACTGCATTTTCATCGAAAGCTCCCATCGAAGCTCCCAACGCTTGCTCTTATCTCTCTCAACTCTCCTCTCAATCCAAACCACCGTCAACTCCTTTTCCCAAGTTTAAGCTCTCTTGCTCCGACGAGTAGCAGTTAGTCCTTCTTGCAATCGCCATTACCCAAACATATTAGCGCTCAACCACCCTCCACCAGCTCGGTATTGTCGTTCAATGGGGGACTACTGGAAAACCTGACTGCTCCTTGTCAGGTTTTCTGCACGCGTGTGTGTGTGGGTGTGTTTGTGTGAAACAGTCTCGACGACGACCGTCAAAACCGTCGCTTCAAAGTACGCTCGCGTTGATGTTTTTCCCCGAGACGAATTGTGTGTGGATTTCCGTGCGAATTTCCAGTGCCGGTTTTCCGGTGCTCCCGTGTTTCGGAATTCGTTCTGTGATTGACCGATTTCGGTTGAATAGCGCTGTGATTGACAACCAAGAAAACACTGCCCCGGCCCTTTCAGTGCGAATAATGTGTGATATTTTGACGAAGCTAGTTCCGTGATAGATGTAATGGCATTTCTGTACTCCATAGTGCAACAACAAAGTTCTTTTTTTTTCTCTGTTGAAACGAGTGGCAAAAGGATATCCCGTTTTGTCGATCGAGTTCATTTCAGTTGGAAGAGTGTTTGTTTTAAGTTCGTCTCATAAGTTGTTTCAGTTTTTGTATTTTCATCAACAATCCAACAATTTCCAATCTGTCGGATGTGTTCCAATATCTGCCACAGGATGACAGCTTTCACCCGTAGCTGGAGGGGGGATGGACGTCGGGGGTTTGCAGATTTGGAGCATGGGGGTAAATGGCGAAAGTTTACTTCTCGTGTATGTATAGGTGCGTTGCGATGGCTGCTGCACCCATCTAATAGGAGTGCAGGGCAGTGTTGCGAGTTTGCAAATGGCTACAAATTGAAAATAATGTATTGTTTATTTCGTAAGCTGGCATACAGCTTTCGTTTGTTTGGTCACGTCAGTGAGACGACCTGAACCCTGGAAGTTGATTTCGTCATTACATGGGCTCCCTTCCAAAGGAATACGTTCAGAAATCTCTCACAAGGTGTCTCATGTTTCCAATTTTACATATAATGTCTCATAATACCACACCTAAAATAATAAAGAAGGCTGTGCTGCAATTTCTTCGAATTCTGTTTTCCTTTTCGCTAGTAATCGTGACTTGTAGAAAAAAATGCAACATTGCACAGTGGTCCAGATTGCGAATTTAGCTGGAAAGATACATTTTCAAACTTCAATTTGGAGAAAAAATGTCTTCTAAAAAGTTGTTTCTAATAACAAGGCGCTTCTTTTGGTGTTGCTTAGAGAAATTGAAAATCTAACTTATTTTATTTGTAGGCATAAAGGCATACATTCTTCGAAAAAGTTGTAGATTAAATAATTTTAAGCAACCTTGATGGAATAAATGTTTCTGTACCTTTTGAAATCACCGAATAAGAGAATTTTCTTCTACGTAGCTTAAGGTGTCCCTATAAACATCAGTTATTGTGCTGTAACTTTTTTTTCTTTTTACTTTTCAGTATAGTTGTGTTGCCATTGATTCTAGAACAATAAAAGTTACAACTTTTAGTGTGCTGGTTATTATGGTTTTTTTTTTTTTTTTTTGTAAACAAAATAGGCCTTTTTCAAATGTTGATTTTTCTAGTTGGGCCAAACCAAAAAAAATATTTCTCAATAGCATTTGAAAAGATTTTATGGTCGAGCACTCGACACTGCAGAAGTCTGCAAGTCGCAGACAAAACAGGCCTCTCTGGAATTTTACGGAATTTTTGTTTCAGTTTTTTTTATTTTTTGAGAAAAAGTGATAAAGTGAAGTGTTAATTTAAATTTCCCTAGTTTTCCAATAACTTTATAGAAAACAATTTTGCTTTAAACTTCAAACTAAAGCGGAAAATGTATCTTTCCAGCTTAATTCGCATTCTGGACCACTGTGCATTGGCTATGGGCAAAAATGAACTCATGAACTTGCTTCGTAAAATTATATGTGTGTGCGAGGTGGTTCAGTGTATTAGTTGTTGGGTGTGAGATTGGAGTCCGAAGAAAGCGCATAAAAAAACAATCAAGATCCGTTATTGAGATTCGAACCTTAGTCGTCAAGTTGTAGATTTTTGAATGAAGACCCTAAAATTGCTTCGTTTGTCGATGCACAGCACAGTGGTGCAGCGCTGAAGACAAATGAATATGTGTGTTCGAGCAATCTGTGTGCAGTCAGTCGTTCGCACACTTTTGCATGGCATCGATTATTTCATAGATTTTTTTCAAACATTGACTTTGATTAGTAGCCAAACCACTGGGCTTGAACCATGGTTTTGAAATTCCTCTCTCAGATATGGCAATACCATGCCCTTCTGCTCAAACTTATGTTTAAACTTATATTTCACGTTCGGAGATGCAGTCGAAATGTTATCAGAATAATATCGAGTGTTTCCTGGGATGTGGGTTTTTGAGTGAGGGAAGTAGCTTTCATCATCCAAAACGAAACATTTTCCGGCGTAATTTCGGGTCATCTAGTGGCATTGGGATTTTACGGTTGATATCTGTTTCTCTGTGTATGCTGGTGCACTTCATTTCTTGTGGCAGATTATTCCTATCTTCTTCAACGTCTTGCAGATGTAAGGTTGCGTATTCTTGAACTTGTTTGCTTGATGTTAAAAGTACTTTGGAGCAATCAAAGTCCTTTATTGTCCATTATTTTGACCGATCTCGCACTACCACTCCTCCTCCTTTTCCTGAGGGTGCCAGAGTACGATAGATGGTTAAAACTGGAACATTCTCGGTTTTAAAATGGGTCACAGTGATTTATGTTCGTTTGATGGAACTGTGCAATCAGTTCGCGTAATACCTCTTGCTTCGACGGCATTTTGAACACAACTGAACAAGTTGGAACAAAACAAAACATGCGATTATTTTGGGGAGACAGAAAGCATTGATTCATATAATCTCTTTTTTCTCTGTGTACGTATGTGGTTTGGTATGAGAGAGTCACAACTATTCTTATTTTTTAGTTATACCCCGTTATAATGTTTCTGTTTCCTGTAATATTGTTCAGTAATTCTAAACCTTGAATTCGGAACATATTAAAGTCCGACAACGTTCAATTTTAGACACGGACGAAATCTGGACATAATTCAACAAAAGCGGTCGTTTATTTCAGTATCATAGAGTTATATATACAGTAAACACAGCTAATTAAGATTTTATTTTTTTCTGTGGTACACCCACCTTCAGATTCCGTTCGGTATCCTCAGATACGCCCACCGTGACAATTCGCCATCTTCTCTTGAAATCGTCAATCCCATTTGCTTTCTCATTAGTTACAAAGAGTTTCCTCTTAACCAGAGCCCAGTATTTTTCTATCGGATAGTTCTGGACAGTTAGGCGGATTGGCTATTTTTGGCACGTATTTGACCTCTTGTGCCTGATATCATTCTGTAGGGTAAATATAAGAGCTTAGTAATAAAAATTGTATCCTCTCCATATATGCTCTGGAAAAATAAAAAATAAACCGTCAGAACTTGGTCTTTAAAATAATATTATGCACTATGATTAAACACACGCTTTCTCGAGAGAAAAAGAAAACACGCAACCTCTAGTGACACGTGAACCGATCAGAAGAGCCATTTTGTAGCCAATCAGAAACGCGCATAACGCGTGGAAAGAAACTAAAAAAAAACGCACGGCCGACTACGTTCCACGTGAGGGTTTCTCGCGGATGTTAACCACTACGCCGGGGTCGCCAAATCAAGCCTAAATGTGCAGAATTCCTTCTACACATATCATCAAATCTAAACTATTACACAGTTATTGAACTTATGGTAAAGTTAGTCATGGGGGGGAGAGATAGATAGAGAGATTATTTGTAACAATCCTTGAAGTGACCATTGAAAGCAGATAAGATCCGAGAGCTAGAAAGTGACAGCTTTATTGCAAATTCACCTACCCATTTCGGGATGTCTGTCATGCCCATTCCAAGGTTACTTTCACATTACATCCGCCCCGCATTCGAACATTACCGATAAAATTTGCATAAGGGTACTGAAACACACTTCCAAACCAGGCACGTATAAAGTGAGAATAGGTTTTTTGTTGTATATTTATAATTTGATAGATCTCACCAAAGGCCACGTTCAAAATTAAACTAGCTTGTTTAGTCTTAAAAATGAAATTTTTCAATCCTGAATCGTTAATAGGTTCTCGGTTTCTAACTAAAAAATATCAGGAACGTGAGGAAAAAAATAATTTTTTTGTTGTTTTTTATTATATTCCATTATATTTCACAGTTTGGCAAGAGAGCTTTATCTATTATATCAGGTTCTATTATTTTAGTATTTAACAATCAGAAAAGAAATAATAACAAAGTCGTAGGAAAGGTAACTCACCCTCAACGTGTTCATGTGCGGCTCTTTGTGTATTATTCGTTGCAATTCCTTTTAATGGTATCGGCTCGCAAGGCCCACAACCAACCCCACTATCTCGCAGGAGGACCATCGTGATGCTGCTGTTTAACAGTCCCAAGCACCACCAGAACTTCGGCTTTTGTATTTAGAGTCCTGGGCGCACTAACAAGACGGTGACTCAGCCGCTCCTAACATGGAGAACAGGCGCTGTTTTGTGCCGCCCCTAACATGAGGAACAGACGCTCGAATGGGTGAAGGCTTGAAGGTTTGGACTTTTACCCTTATTTTGAAAAAGCGGGGTGGCTCGCTTTTGTCAGGGCTGCTTTCGGATATTTGTGGGTTTTGGAAGAAACTCAACAGAGTCCAACAACTGCTCAGTCCCCTCACATCCTAAACAGTCTCCGCCGCTCGTCCGGTGTTACTTATTCGTGTATTCAGTAGCTGTCCATCATATCTGATGGAACCCCACCATCCGCGACCCGTGGATCCGCCGGGTTGCTTGCAGCTCAGCCCCGTAGAGTCTTCACCTACTCTACGGTCTTCCCGAGGAGACACAGTATTTAAAAAGTTTTATTCACCCTATATAAAATGCGCTATCGTTTGCACTTTTACGTTTTACGGTATCCATACCGTCACAGTCATGACCATACTATGTTGAAATTAATTTTTCAACACACACTTGCTTCATACAAACGTTCACAGAAAACTCTTTCTCAGTACTTCACTATTAGAAAAAATCGTGAAATCTTAAGCGGCTTGTTGGACAGGAAATTGACGTCCTGTTTTCTCAATTTACAAAACTTAAAATGAGAGCTTACATTACTTGAAATATGGTAAGTTGAGGAACACAAAATGAGACCTCTAAAAATGCT
>JASCZW010020351.1:0-12385 GCA_034211315.2 Aedes japonicus | reverse complement strand
ACATGAAAACCCGTTGAGGATGTTACAGAGGAGTATGAGGCATTACCGGGTCACTGGAATTGTAAGAAACTTATCATCCTAACTTAAATAAGCATAAAGCACAGATTTACTTATTTCTGTACCAATCCCTTAAAAATAAAATGGAATTGCTAAAGAGATAGAGCTTCCATTTCGGCGGTTTTCGGCATCCCGGGATTCGGGAAATTTTTATTCTATTTCCCGGAAATCCTGGATCCCGGAAAATAATAATTTTATTTAAAACGTGTTGCAAATCGTTACTCGCGTTTTATTTAAGTATTAGTCATTAGAAATAAGCAATAACAGATGAAAAACAAGCCCTTATTCAATATTAGTCATTTGAAATAAGCAATAATAGATGAAAAAATATACATTATTCATAAGTCGCGAAAAATTATGACTGCTTCTTAAAAAACGATTTCAAAAAAGTAAGTACGTTAATACTTGTATCCGAAATGGACGAACGCCTCTTTGTGCAAAAATTTGCTGAATTGGAGAAAACTCGCTCGCTGTCGGTTGAAGTCGGCTTGATGGATTTGAACTTGTCGAATAGTTTTTGCAGATTGCTCGTCAAGTTTCCGGTTAGCTCATACAGCATGGCTTCCTTCTGGATGATTTTTCCACGGTCTACTGACTCAATTCTTTGAATTCTTCCAGAATCTTCTTTAATAGCACTTTCCAGTTCCTGCTGGAGGGTAAGTTCCTCTGGGTGCAGCGATGAATCACTTGAATTTGATGACACGCTTGTTTCATGATCCACCATTTCTATTGAAAAGTTGTGAAGTGTCTTTCAAGAATTTCATTACCTGCGCCCTTGAGCACGTTGGCATTTCGCTTGATGAGTCCATATGATTATTTTGCAAAAATTTCATCAATGAAACTAGTTCCTTATTACGACGCGAACAAATTCTATCGTGAACTTGCGTCATATAGCTCATTAGAAATTGTGCTATTTTGCTGCTTGAGTTTCGAAAGCAAAAACTCAAGCTGCCTTCAGCAGTTAGCAAGGTAGCATCTCGTCTGCCTATCGCTTCAGACACTAACCTGATTGGTTGCAAGGCATCCAAAAGTGTTTTCAGACTCTGCATATCTTCGTCACTCAGTGGGTTCGAATGTTCAAGCTCTGTTAGTGTCAGTTTGATGCATTCATAGACACGTATAAATCGTTCAAGCATCCTTTCAGTGCTGTTCCACCTTGTCGTGACGTCGATAAGCAATTGCAGCGGTTTTCGATGAGCTGCGATGATTTTATCTTGCAATATTCCGTTTTTCACCGGCGATTGTCGGAATATTTTAACGATTTTTCGAACTTGCTTTAGAACATCTCCAAATCGTGTATGATACAGTACTGGAAAAGAAATAATACTAAGATTGATTCAAGTTACAATAACCAGTTAAAACCAAACCTGAGGGTGTTCCAATCTCTTCTTCCGGATATTCATCATCTTCGTAGTCATAATCATCGTTGTCATCATCGATATCATCAACTGCAACTGAGTTGTCTTTACGGAGGACATCCATCACCGCCAAATGAAGTCCGTGATTATAGCACAGCTGATGAATGAATTGGGACTCTCTCCCAAACTTCACCATCACGGCAGCTCCGTCGGTTGTAGCAGCAACAATGTTTCCCCTGGCAAACCAAAACTCTTGGTAACGTTTGTGACAGCCTCTCGAATTTTTTCGGCAGGAAGTGATCCGCGAGCTCGAATAAGTCCGAGGTTGAACATAGTTCCGTCGTAGCAGTGCACATTGATATTAATATACCGTTTGTTATTGACGCTTGTCCATTCATCCAATGTGAGGCTCATACCTTCACCCATTGCAACTCGTTTTTCTATTTCTTTTTTGGTGAGATCTTTAGCCTTATTGTAAAAGTCATGCACCAGTTTCATAACTGCTGTGTTGGATTTTGGAAGCTGCAAGCCGCGAGCAGAAATGGATTGGCGTATAAATTCACTATTACGGGGTGTCCACTAAAAAATGAGAATGATTTCAATACTTTTCCATCAGAACAAACACGGCCGCATAGAAATGTCACTTTAGATGAATGAATCGTTGCACTCTCCAGAAAAATTTTCATACACTCTTATTTCACTCCTAACATGTTCAGTCGTGTTCAGCATGCCGTCGAAACAGGAAAGAACTGCGCGCGCGCGTTGTACAATTCTTTCAAGCGAACGAAGATCGTGGAAAAAATACACGGTGGACCATTTTTGTCGTGAAAAAGTTCCGGTATCCACCGTATACCGTATCCTGGCATGCATGAGAGTAACCCGGAAGAAAAGGTTGCAGGCCGTCCAGCGAAAATAATGAATGAGAAAACGCTCCGCTCGCTGCGCAGCATGTTCAACAACAAGGATTCGGTAAGTCAACGGGGAAGCAGCCCGAAAGTTCCATTGTTCGAAGTCACTCATCTGCAAGACGCTAAAGAAAGAAGGAATAGTGTGTAGAAAGAAAACCAGATCCCAGAGTACACAGATGAGCAGATTCAAACCGTGAAATCCCAATGCCGCTGGATGACTCGGAATTACGGCGGAAAATCTTTCGTTCTGGACGACGAAAGCTACTTTCCTCTTTCGAAGTCTCAGATACCGGGAAACGACCGATTCTACACTCAAGGACAAATCTACTACTCCTCCAAAAGTAATGTATAAGTTCAAGCACAAATTTGAATCGAAGGTTATGTTATACATCGTAATATCCGATAAGGGTATTTCGAAGCCGTGGTTCAAACCAAGCGGTTTGGCCATCAACCAGGAGGTGTACCAAAGAGAGTGTTTGCAGAAAATACTCATCCCAGTTCTTAAACAACATCACTCGGATGGCAAATACGTGTTTTGGCCGGACAAGGCATCATCGCACTACGCAAAAAAACGCTAACGTTTTTGGAGAGCCAAAATATACCATATGTCCCAAGAGACCGGAATCCGACAAATTTGCCACAGTGCCGTCCTATCGAGGATTTCTTCGGTCTTTGAGCTCCATGGTATACAAGGATAATTGAAGGCCAAGAACACCAAGCAACTTACCAACAGGATCAAAAGCTGCATCCGAAAAATCGATGTGGCTGCCGTCCAACGGTCATGTTCCAGCATAACGACTAAGCTGCGCCGCACGGCAGACCACAGGACCATATGACAATATTCACTTCAAACTTAGTTTGAAGATTTAAGTTGACCCTTTTAATAAAATAAATCAGTTTGAACAAAACTTCACTGGTATTTTTTCCTGACCCATTCTTTTCGTTCTCATTATTTAGTGGACACCCGTTAGTAATAGCGTGGATAGAAAATCCGTCAAGTGCAGCAAGCCGTGCAACAATTTCTTCCAAGGATTGCCGTTTGATAAACTGTATCATTGATGATCCTTTAGGTTTTGCTACTTTACATGGTGTTGGTGCAGATGATGGTTGTTGGTCTTCAGCGGTCGGTCGTTTAATTGTTATGTAATGCTTGCCTTGTAAGTGACGTAATAATCCACTGGTAGATGATCCCTTGCAGGAAAGCTGTTGAGGACATTTTGAGCATTGTGCTTTTTCACCATTAGTGGATAGCTTTGTAAAATACTGCCAAACGTCTGCCATTTCTGCAATCAATTGGTAATTTAAAAATACAGTTGTTTTTCTTCTGGACATTAGAGATAATTCACTTACCGTATGATTTCAAAATATTTATTAAAAATCACGAACAAGACTTACTGAGGAGTACGACGTTTTTTTTTACGTACACGTCACTGAATAGGCATTATGTGAATGGAGAGTGAAAAAGATGAATAAAAAACCCTTCAATATCACATGGATGTCAAACCCAGCGAACACTGCAAAAAACTTTCGATGAAACTTTAAACGGTTCCCAATGTTCTTTTTAAAAACATACACGGGTGTTAAAACTCACTCACGGTTGAGTACATAAAACTCAAATACGCAAAAATCGAATTTCTTGTTTAGGAAAACTGAAAGCTTATAATAATAGCATTGCGAACGATTTTCATTAATCTTCAAACTTGGACGGTCAAAGCAGAAAAAGTTATTCAACTTCTAAAGCTGTGAACCATTTGGCAAATTATTTTAACTTTTGTTTAAAATTTGACAGTTGGATAGTTATTTCCCCTCCAGTTGAAAATAACCCTGCTCTGGGGCATGGTTAGTTTTGACAGTTCGATAGTTATTTTCAGATCCACACTCTCAACCATCTTCACTGAAATTTGAGTAACTTTAATTCATAAACGTTAAGAGTAAAATTTAGCAACTTGACACACATTCTCTTTGTGATGTTTTTATGGACGTCAAACATTGCACCAACAACCCGACGACTTGTTTCTGTTGCTAACCATGCGTACCAAGGGCCCCCTATCGCTGTCAACCACATATATATGCACCATAGCTCACATAATTTTGACATTTTTGGACATCTGACATTTTTGGGCATCTGACAATTGAAATATAAGTGCCATTATTTGAAAAGAGCGAATCTATTTTTGTAAACAATGGCTTTCACAGTCAATTTCTCTTGAACAAAAGGTCACACATACAAACTTAGTGCTTTTTAAGAAAGAGTAGTATTTCCTCTATTAGCTGATATTCAGGTTGAAGGAATTTATTCAACTTGCGATGAATTCATAGACCACGTGTTTGATTGCAAAAGCCTTGATGAAATGTTGTCCCATCAAAACAAATTGATCAATGCCAAGGCACAACAGGCATGACAGAACGAATCAAACTTCTCTTTCACACTCGCTTTGCATCCGTCCCGACGTGCACATATGTAGGAAAGTGATAGAAATAACAGCTTGATGCATTCATCCTAACCATATATTTATCACACATTCATGTGTGCTTCAGCGAAATCCTCAATCATTGCCCCCTGGTGCGTACCGATAGTTTCAGCAAGTGCACAACCGATAATTTCGACAAACCGCACAAAGTTTTTACCAAATTTTCCCGAACTCTTGTCTTAGCGTGTATGCATATGGTTAAAATTAAAAATGGTTCGCTGTCTAGTTAAATTTTAACCATTTGAGGGGAAACAACTATCGAACTGTCAAATTTTAACCAAAAGTTAAAATAATTCGCTAAAAAAAAAAATTGTTGGTGCATTGCGTTTAATTTAATCCTCGATATGGTAGTTTCTACTGTGGTTTTTTTTTTTTTGCGTGAACAGAAAACTCCAACACGGCTGTTGAAGTCCATCAAAATTTGAGTTAAAATTACTAAGATTCGCAAAAACGTAGGTTTCTCGTGGAATTGACTTTAGACATTCTCTCAAATCTCAAAACAGTATTGCAAATTGAAAATCGTAACTGGTATGTAAAAGGTTGGTCCTGCCATATGATGTAGTTGAACGTCGAGAAAGTCTAGTGATACGAACGAAATCAATATTTGAAACCATTGTTTACTATTGGCCTTTAGACTTAGACCCTTAACACTAACACTCGAGGTTGCTCTAAGCTGTAATTATAACACATACCATTCCTTGCCAGTAAACAAGGAATTACTGTCTCCATATACCAATGATTAATATAAAAATATTTCAACTGTTTTCGTATGTAAGAACAAAAATTGGAAAACATAAAAAACCGGGATCCCGGGATTAGTTTAAATGTTTCCCGGGATTCGGGAATCCCGGGAAATTGGAGAATCCCGGGATTTTTCATCCCGGGACATCCCGGGAAGGAAGCTCTACTAAGAGAACAGTTAGTTCGTCAAGTACGTTGTCCTTAAGATAAAACTGTGAAGAATTACAACCAAGACGTTGGCTTAGGTTTACTTTCAGTTAGAGAAGCAACGCTAGGAGAAAGCTTTACTCGAAAAAACAAGCATGCAGAAAAGTTGGTGTATGATGATGATGATAATAGTCCCACCACTTAACCCTACAAAGATTTGAGCTAGACGATTTATCTATTAGGTATTTTTTTTTAATTGAACGTTTTTAATTAATAATAAAAAAAAATCTCTCATTCACACACACAACCACAATCACACACTAACGCACTGACCCTTAAAAATTTAACCTTAACAAGTAAGTTAATCAAACTGCAATCTAAGGCTAATGTTAGTCAAAAACACATAAATGAGTTTCATAAACTCCAGATCGCGTGCAGTCAAAATCCAGGAGAAGTAAACCCGAATGAATCAACGATGAAGAACGATGAAACTCCCCTTACATCGTTGGGTGAGAAAGTAGGTAACTCCAAGGGCGTGATATCGAAAGAGACTGGACCCCTTAAGCCCGTCGACAGGAAAACTATTTGGAATCATTCCTAAAAATACAAGAAGAACCAGTACGTCCGACATACGACAATCAACAATTGAATTAGACCCTCAGTCACAGGGGCTAAGCCACGAGGTTTCTCAGTCGATTCCCCAGCTGGTTTCTTATCTATAGAGCCTCAGGAGGTTCGTCAGCCACTTCCTTCAGTTCCTTAGAGGTTTCCACAACCGACAGCATGGCCTACGACTAAGCAACCAGTTCTGCTTTTGTCGAGTCAACAACTGGGACGCGCATATTCATGTCCAACGTCGTAGCCATTTGATCAGTGACCAATGACTCAGTCACAACAAGCCTCTCACGCACCGCAAGCGGCCGCAGCAACCTTAACGGTCCTTATGGTTTGCTCATCCGATGATCAATCCGTACCCGCTGAATATTTCGCAATGGCAGCATAATTAATCATCAATTAAAAGAGAGATTTGAGCAATAAAAAATGAAAAAAGTGCCACTAAATTATTAAGGCCTGTGCCAACAAATAATGTGTGATCAGCATTAAAAAATTAGGAATGAGCAATAAAAGATGAGAAAAGATCTTCGGATAATCTAATTGTGACCGGTAAATCTATCAAATAAAGCAACAGCTATTAGTATATGTGCAATTAAATATGGCAGTATTTCCGCCAAATTATGTAATTTGAGCACTAAACTATTCGCATATGTCTTTTAATTTTGTTGGATTTTCCCATAAAAACAGTAAAATGAGCAATGGATTATTTATTTATCCATTGCTCATTTTACTGTTTTTATGGAAAATCAACAAGATTAAAGACATATGCGAATAGTTGGTGCTCAAATTACATAATTTGGCGAAATACTATATTAATTGCACTATACTAATAGCTGTTGCTGACTTGACAGATTTACCGGTCTAATGTATCCGAAGATCTTTCTCATCTTTGTGCTCATTCCTAATTTTTAATGCTGATCACACGTTATTTGTTGGCACAGGCTAATATTGGTGGCACTTTTCATTTTTGGTGCTTTTCTGAATTACTAAGTGCAGGTAAATATTTTAGCCATTTCGCAATCGTATCAACCCGACAAATCAGAAGACAGTTGGGGCCAGTTCCAGAAACAACTGGTCGCTTGGCAAGTGGTTCCGAAAAAGCTTCGCGTGATTACGGGGACCACGAGAAGTGGGCGTTATTCATGAGTATTAATTACTGGAACTCGATGTCAATGTGAGCTATTCAGATGTGAATAATCTCATGAGGCAGTAAAACTGCCGAAAGGGCAGTGCACTCGAGGCTGTTCGGAGCATTTTATTCATGTTTTCGTCCCTCCAGAGAATTCAACACTGAAATCACTGTTTGGTAGTCCCGACAGATTGCTTGCGACTATGTTAATCAAAGTGCTTAGTGTTGCACACCTAAGTCAAACCGGTTGGAAACATTACTTAAGTAACATTGCCAAAACCATATAGCTTTATTAAATTTTATTAAAGTTTTATGAGAGCCACTGAAATCAATTTGCTTAAATTATGGTTCCAAGAGGTGCCAATAAATTTCAACTTTTAGTCAGCTTCATGAGAACCTAGACAGCTTCTTTACAGTGATCTTAAAACCTTGTCTTCCAAAGTTCCTTTTATTTTTTAGAGGTTTTATTTTGACTTTATGAACACGTAAAATGTTGTTTTGAAATGCCGTTTTAGGACTAATTCAAATTATCTTATTATGGTCAGTTGAAAAAGCATTTTGAAACCATTTGTCTCCAGTAAATGCATTAAACGGCAAATTGGCATTGAGGAAAGTCGCCAAATGACCACAGAGTTTTACTAGTAGCCATTGCGAAATATTTGAAATAACTGATATGTGGAAAAATAAATACACCAAATTTTATATATAATTCAAATGAACTGTAGATCGGAGACCAATTTTCGGCATTCTTTAAGATAACCTTATTTAGTTCCATAAATTTTCAGGAAATTTATGATTGATTTATTGAATACATTTGTTTCAATTTTGTTTTCGTAGATTTAAACTCTCATTATTTCCGAGGTGCATTAGTTTTCGGCTCTTATCGTACCAACATTCATCATAACATTTAATGCGCATGTGATTACGCTGTGAACAAACTCAATATGTTTTGGATATTTTGCTATCAAACAAAATTTCCTGCAACGTTAGAACTTTTTTTCTTAGATATAATTTACTGCTCAATGAATCAGAAGAGCAGAGAATCGAAAAAAACAGAACAACAAAAACCAACCACGATATCACCGTGAATTTTGACAGCTGTGGCCATTTGGGCCTGTGCTAGTTTTGATGGCAGCCAATAGATTTTATGAAGGTTCTCGAAGTAGTAAGTAGTCTTAAGTAGAAAGTAGTCTTAACATCTTTCAGTAGGACATTTTCAAAATCTGTATGGTCTCTAGAGGTTTTATTTTTTTGTTTTCACAGCCGTCTATAAAGTGGCCCACTTTGTACACATTTTGGCTTTAAAGATGCATGGAGGAAGTGTTGGTGGACGAAACAGTTTTGAATGTAATGTTATCAACAAAGCCGGGAAGAGTGCTATTCGGCTGGAATAAAACTTAAATTGTTACTTGGGAAGTCATCTTCGGTATCATCGTGCAGAATCTCATTTGGGCATCTGAGAACAGCGAACCAGCAAACTCATCCCTCGTTGCTGAATGCATTAGTCGAGAAAATGCCAGCTAACACACGTTAGTTCAAAAGCATCGTGCCGGATTTGTTGAGTTGGGCAACTATATCATGAGGATAACCTAGGCGGTGATGTCACGCAGTTCAACGATCACCACATTCATCGAGCCAACCGAGTCGAGAGACATCGACCCAGGGAGAAGGCGTATATGAACATGCATGCTTCGCCAGATGCTCGTAAGTCAGGGACCACTGGAGGTAACGTAGTAGAAAATCAAACAAGTTCGTGCTGTATTTGCCAGAACATTAAGCATAGAATTATGGATTACGGTAAACTATAGACAATGGGAACACAATCAGGAATACGTTTTTGTAAAACTTAAACTACAATTATCATGTTATATGTTGTATGTTGTATAAAGCAATATGTTGAATAAAGCAACCATATTATTCAGACAAAAACATATGTTTTGAAAATCAATTTGGTGGATACAAGACCGTAAAAATGTGTCATAAACGTAGTTAAACAGTTTCAGTTATTTTAACTGAAACCAAAATTTGCATTTTTAGAAATCAGAGTTGTAAGCGTTTCTTAATTGTTAGTATCGAATAATCAAATAATGGTTTGGTTCTGATAAAAGTAATTCAAAAAAAATCTATATTGACTTAATTTAAACCCCAGCGTTAATAAACCGAATTGTTATGGAAAATTTCAGTGCATGTGATGCTCCATTTATGCGCATTGTATTGGACACAACTGAATAGTATATAGTTGATTACATGAGAATTTTTTACATTATTTTGCTGTTTACGTGACAAGTAAGATTAAATTTTTTTTTGCTGTGCGTGTACGAAAATACAGGAAAATATCATATTTCCAATGAAAGCTGTGCGAAAAAGAAATTTTCGGTAAACAAAGAAGGGATGAACAAATATCAGTTGATCACTAAACACCTTAAGATATTGTAGCAAACGAGTTTCAGTTACACTTTCCCACAGTGCCTAAGATTTCTAGTAATATTTAGATTAGATTAATGTTCAAGGTAATTAGATTTCGAATGATTAAATTTGTTTGCGAGAAGGTAAAGTTTTCATTCACGGTACCCGGGAGGCTCAATCAAAATTGCTGTTATTTCATAATAATATTTTTTACCGACACTTTGAAACACAAGTACCTTGCGCTGCCAAACTGCAGTTTGATGCCGAGAGTCGTAAAATACTTTGCACTAAAACGCTGTCAACTCAGAATTGCATCCAACCCTTTTGTTCCTCTCATTGTGCTCCGTAAGTGTTCATCTGTCAAAAATTTAACAGCCAATCATCTTTTTACGATCGTTCTCCTCTTGAAACAGCAGTTCGGCCACAAAATGAACAAACGCGCCCGGGACTAGCTACCGCTAGTCGGCCAAGTCGCCAAGTAAATTAACTCATCTTGTTTGGACAACTTGGAGAAACGAGGAGGGAAAAAACAATGAAGAAAGTCATTCCACATGTACCATGCTAAGAATGCACTCAATAATGGCATAGTTCGGAATGACCGACGCACACCGGTATAATGGTGGTGGATAATTGGACAAACATATTTGCTGTTGGTATAGGTCATTGAATGAATAACTTCTCAATATCTATAACACGTCATGTTGAGGAGACTCCGGTTGTCTTCTTGGGTAGGTGCTGTAGCATTGAGTTATCAGGACCAGGCGATGTTCCCGTAAGTTTTACTGAAGTTGAAATAGTAATTCCGGTCATAGAAAAATCTTTCTCAATATTAGGGTTTCTTTTTTTTTTATTTTGATTGGATTTTCTCTTCTTTCTACTTTTTAGTAGGAATTGGTGTGGAAAGCTCCATTGGATGATTCTTTATGAAAGTGTTCTGCTAAATGATCAGCGATATCAGGACCTGTGGTTGTTTCGATGGCCCAGGTTCTCGTCAGATCATGAACCTTTTTTGGACAATGCGCAGATACGTATCGCGATTTCTTCTGTTGGTGTGTCCTTGTTTATCGAGGATGCATATTGTTCCCAGGATTTACGTTTCTTTTCTTCAATGACTTTTCTTGCTTTGTTTCTGCTCGATTGAAACTCAGCTTAGAATAGTTGGATAAAGTGGGTCTTCAGATTTGCACCTGCTATGTTTTGGTTCCACCACGATACGGATTTATTTGGGAGTTCAGTAGATGTTTTGGTATTGCTGTAGAAGACGCGGTTTTCATTGCGTCCGTTAGTTCTTCTATGGAGGATGATTTATTAGATTTTACTATTTTTTAAGCTTATCTTCAAAGATGTTCCAGTTTGCTTCCCATACTTTCCATCTGGCAGGACGGGACCTTCTGGAATAGCATGGTGTCAATTGAAGTGGTTGCTGCCATGTTGGTCCTCGTGCACAGTCCAGTTGATTTTATTAGCAATTTCAGCTGAGCAAATAGTAAGATCAATACTTGTAGATGCATTTTGCATTCTACTGGAATATCCTGAATGGATGAAGGTTGAGCTACCGTCGATGAGTAGTATTAATTCTTGTTCCAGTATTATTTTCTCGATCATTTATCCTCTGCAGTCGTTTTGTGTGATTCCCAAAGACTGTGGTGAGCATTAAAATCTCCGATATGTTAAATGGTTCGAGTAAAGGCTTGCTTCATTTAGAATTGGAATAAACTTTTCTCATATTGTGGCGCCTCTGGTGGACGAATTTGGAAGTTCTTGGCGTCCACGTGTCGCAAATTTTGTAAGCTTCACGTATGTATTTTTGACACTCCTCAAATCGACCGTACTTTGTAAACAATCAACATGGAAGCCGAAGAAGGGAAACAATTGTGCACAGTTATTTGGAAAATCAATTGTGGTCCGATTGTGGCAAAATCCATCGTATGGCGTGTTATCAAACGGTATAAGGAAACATTGACGACGATTCGGAAGCCTCAAGCCAATCGTCGGAGTGGAACTGTCGACCGGAAACTGCGTGGTAAGATTTTGAAGACGATTAAGAGGAATCCCAATCTGTCGGACCGTGATTTGGCCAGAAAATTCGGTGCTGCCCATAGTACCGTCAGGAGAACTCGACTCCGGGAAGGAATCAAGTCGTATTGAGCTAGCAAACAGCCAAATCGGACCATAAAACAGAATAGTGTCGCCAAAATCCGTGCTCGGAAGCTATACGACCAGGTGCTGACCAAGTTCGACGGGTGTCTTCTGATGGACGATGAAACCTATGTTAAGGCTGACTTCGGATTTTTCCCAGGTCCAAAAATTTTACTTGGTAACGGCTCGGGGGGATGTTCCAGCCAAATTTAAATTTGTTTTTGCCGACAAATTTGCACGAAAATTCATGATTTGGCAGAACGTTTGCGGCTGTGGCAAAAAGCGAAAGTTTTCGTTACAAATAAGAAAATGACGTCGGAACTATACCAAAAGAGTGTCTCCAAAACGAATTTTGCCGTTCATTCGATCCACGACCATCCCGTAGTGTTTTGGCCAGATTTGGCAAGCTGTCAT
>JASCZW010020350.1:0-12386 GCA_034211315.2 Aedes japonicus | reverse complement strand
TCTTCAAGAGTCTCAACGTCCAAAATTCTATGTAATTCACTAGTACTGTACCAATGTTGCGGTTTCAAAATCAATTCAAGAACTTTGTGTGATTTAATTTTGGTAAAACAGTGATAAAGGGCGAACACTAAATTATTGCGACACCGAAAATGTCATGCCAATTTTCTTATAATGTTTAGAATCAAACCAAAATTTTAGGGTAGTTTTATACATATATTTACTTCAAAAATCAAAAGAAAAGTTAATCGATGGAGCCTTGAGTGTAAAATTGAACGCATTTTCGCTTGATGCCCTCCATCAAAGTCTTTACAGTGTCATCCGGTACCAGTTTCTCAGTTTTTTTTTCCATTTTCATAACATGTCCTTCTCGTCTTTGACTGTCTTCTTGCTCTTCCGAAGTTCCCGCTTCATCATTGCCCAGTACTGCTCCACCGGGCGCAGCTCCGGACAGTTTGGCGGATTCATGTTCTTTGGAACAAAATGGACAGAATTGGCCTCATACCACTCCAGGACACTTTTAGAATAGTGGCATGATGCCAAATCTGGCCAAAATAGCGGAGCTTCATCGTGCTGCTGCAAGAACGGCAAAAGGCGCTTCTCGAGGCACTCAGATTTGTAGATCTCGCCATTTACTGTGCCCTTTGTCACGAAAAGCTCACTCCTCAGTCCGCAAGAGCATATGGCCTGCCAAATGAGATATTTGAAGGCGAACTTCGACATTTTCTTCTTCTTAAATTTGTCGTCCACATAGAACTTGCTCTTGCCGGTGAAAAACTCCAACCCCGGAACTTGCTTAAAATCGGCTTTTATATACGATTCGTCGTCCATCACACAGCAGCCATATTTTGTCAGCATCTTCTCGTAGAGCTTCCGTGCCCGAGTTTTAGCCGTCGATTGTTGCCGCTCATCGCGGTTTGGGAAGTTCTGTACCTTGTATGTATGTAGTCCAGCTCTCTTCTTTGTATTCTGGACGTAGCTCTGCGACATGCCGATCTTTTTAGCCAAATCACGGCTTGGGACGTTGGGATTTGCTTCAATCATCCGCTTCACCTTTCCCTCCGTCTTTTTGTTCTCCGGTCCCGGTTTTCTTCCAGCTCCTTTGCCGTGGTCCAACGTCAACCGCTCCTGTAACCGCTTCAACACTCTGGAGACGGTTGAATGGTGAATGTTCAACATTTTTCCCAACTGCCGGTGCGACAGATCAGGAAATTCCAGGTGTTTGGAAAGAATTTGTTCTCTTGACTCGCGTTGGTCCACCTCCATTTTCATTGAATCGAAAAACACGACTTCGAGTTTGACAGCATGTAAACAATACACATCAATGAGAAAGTGTGCAAAATTTGGTTGATTTTTACCCAATGGTAAAAAAGTTATGCCCTGTTGAATGTGTCACAATAATTTCGTGTTCGCCCTTTATTGACTGCCATTCTAAGAACGGCAACGAACTAGTAAGAAACGCGTCTCACTTTGTATACATCATCTTCGTGATTATCACTGCAGTGAAAATAAGATAGCGTATACTCCAACTTGATGCTGTAAATCGGACTCCGTGTAATTTTCAATTCGTAATGTAGATTATTTGAGAAATACTGAAATATGAAATATTACCCTTGATAATGCGAAGTGTAAAATTTGTGCAAAACTATTCGCAAAAATTGTGCAATGATTCGGATGGTTCACTACAATAAGTATACGAAGTTTGAAGAAGTAAACGTTAAACGAAAAATCCAAAAACCTGAGGGTGGTAAGTGCACTCAAGGACGTGTAGCAAGACAGGTAATTGTTATCCATTGTATCTATATTAATAAACTTTATTTTTAATAGGTTTGCGTCGACCATCGGTTGAATCGGTTAAATCGGTTGTGTCGATACTTTGTTCCGCAATATTTCGATATCGGGCGTAGTGTTTTGTTTATTGTTTCGGTTGCCCATTGTTCGTTGCGCGAGTGATCGAGTTAGTATAAGAACTCGTGGTTCGCCGGGTAAGATGGGTCGGTGAGGTTCATAATTAATCGTGATCCAAATTATTCGTTTGCCATAAGTTAACCACCTATCTTGATAAATAAACCGCTGTCCCATTTTGTGAGTGACTCCAGCGGCATCCGCACTGTTGGTGTATATCGGTCCAAGTTGGCTGAGAGATGACTAACCTTGTTTTCCTTATAAAAACCACTATCACACTCAGTGAGTGGCCCCAATAGCATCCTTACTGTTGACTTAAACCGGTCAAAATCGGCTCTTCAGGATTATTAAAAATCACTTTGTTTTCCCAATGAAAAACCACGATCACACTTTATGAGTGGCCCCAATAGCATCCTTACTGTTGGTTCAAATTCTGTCCAAATCGGATGTCAAAAGACGACAAATGGCATACCGAAAAACTTTGCCGAAGACTGCAACTCTCTAGAGCCCTAATTTGGCAAACAAAGACTGCAGTGCCATCTTCGCGGCGCAATTTGAAACAAATAATAATGTCAAGTGACTACATTTAACATTTGCCAAAGATAGACTACAGCACCATCTCTGCGGCAAAATCTGGAAATAATCTGATAATGTCAAATGAATACATTTTATATTCAAAACAACTTTGTCCCAAGATTTAACAGGTTTTAGCATAACTAGGTTAGAACGGCTTTCATTTTTAGGTCACAATATTAAGCTCACTTCGAGTTTGCCGATTCTCTTGACAGCACCGATTTTGCGGACTGCAATTATTGTTTCGATATTTCAAATTTACGATCTGCGATTCAAGTTGACACATCATGTTGCTTTGGCGCGGTGATGTCTCGATTCAGAGATTCTTCTCTGAGACAATTTCGACACCACATTTTCTTGCCGTGCGTCAATCGCGCAGTACACTGTCCTGCAAGGCAGATCACCGATTCAGTCGCGATGTTGCCGAATACGTCATTACTAGTGTCGAATAGAACAGCGTTGGACGTTCGACAACCGGTACCCTGCGGTAAACAACACACAATTTTAATAGTTGGAAAGTTACTTGTTTCGCCATTTAGCGGTCAAGTTCTCAAATGGTGCGCTCGAAGTGATAGATGGCACTGTCTGTTTGCGAATTCGCAAACCCGGCTAAGTTGTCCGTGAGTTAGTAAGTATAGACAACAGTTTTTCATGACGTGTCGTTGCTAGATCTTCTGTGAGTTGATTCAGACCTGGATCGATTGACGAGCATGCTTTGATAAGCGATTGTGGTAGACAGAGGATGCGACCGACAGCCGAAACCATGTTCTTCAAAGGTTCGATTCATCACGGAATTGTAAGATATCCTTTGTCTTAGCATCGAGGATTCCAGTGGACTCTCGAGCCAACGAACTCAGCGATTGGCGGTCAATAGATGTTTGGTGTCGTTGACGTTGCGAGTACCTGCCGACGCAAGGAATAGAGCGGTCGCAAACTGGTACAGTATGATCCAGTACCAGGAAGAGTGGCGACTCTTCGGAGATCTGTCGCCTTGTCTCTGTAGCTGATGGTGAAAAGTGGAATACCTGGGAGCGAGGGATAGTGACGCAGCTGTTCCGCGATGGGCGGATTCGTTCGGCTTCCGTGAAAACCAGCAGAGGTGAGAAGCACCGACCGGTCTCGAAGTTGGCAGCATTAGAGGTAGAGATGGAAAAGAGTAATCCCCGTATTTTTCCTGAGTGAATCAGCGACAGGGTTTTAAGTGCGGGGGAATGTTGCCGACGCATTAGTAGGGCCCAAGCGCAGGATCACATTGATGAAAACAATGAAATTGATAGTGTTGAAGTTCTGTTGCAAACAGACATCAAGATGTGGCACATGAACAATTCCAAGACCACTCAAAGCGCTTTAATGAGCTGTTAAAATCCTTGACAAGTCGTCAAAGTCAACCCTTGCGCGTAGATTATTCGAACCCACATGATAGCAGTCAAAGTGGGCTTCGAAAAGGTGGAGGAGCTTCGTGAGCTAGAGGAAAAGAACAGGTTGGATGAACTCGAAGAGGAAACCCAACTGAAGATCCTGGAACTTCAACGGAAGCAGATTGTCAGACGGAAGGAAGCGCTCGAGCGAAGGATGCAGCCGAGAACGATCTTCAATGAGAATACCGAAGATGGATCAGATTCAGTGGCCGAAGACGTGGACGGATCGATGGATAGAAGCAGGGATAAGCAGTGCGATTCGGAAGGTTTCACGAAAGCGGTTAGCCGAGGACGGTATACGGGAACTGTGTGATCGTTTAATGAAGTTGCTCGGAGAGTGAAACGGAAGCTTACACCGGAGAAAACCACAAGAAAGTTCGTTTCGAAGTCAGGATTATCTCACCCATCCGTTGAAAGGGATGACGACGCCTTAACATCGATTTTCAATGGTGGAGACGCCGACGATCACGGAGCAGTACAAGAAGGACCAACACAGCTGCAAATAGCATCGCGCCAGGTGTTTCTGAGGAGTCTGCCGAAGTACTACGGAGTAGCTGAGGAGTGGCCAATTTTCACCAGCGCCTACGGGGAAGCGAATTTGTCGTGTGATTTTACCAATGCGGAGAACTTGGTTCGACTACAAGAAGCGTTGAAGGGTTGAGCATTGGAAACCGTACGGAACCGATTGTTGCTGCCGGAAAACGTGCCGCTGATCATCGAGAAGCTACGGAAGAGATTCGGGAACCCGGAATTCCTGTCGACAAAGTTGGCGACGAAAATCCAACAGCTGGATGGACCAAGCTCTGAGAGTTTGGAATACGTGATCGAGTTTGGAAGTTCACACAACATCTTAAATCGGCAGGATTGGTTGACCACCTGGAAAACCCCATTCTGATGCAGAGTCTAGTTCAGAAGGAGCCGTCACATTACACCATGGAGTGGGTAGACTACAAACGCCATGCTAGAACTGTTGACTTGCAGACGTTCGGCACGTTTATGGAGAGTCTGGTAGAAAAAGCGTTGGAAACGACATTCGAGAAGGTAGATGTTACTTAGGACCTAATGCATTCTTCAGCTTGATTTGTTACGCACTGAGAAACTTTGCTGAAGATACCAATACTCTAGACTGAGCCTGGAATGTTTTATATGCATTTCTGTTAACACAGCCAAACTAAAACTTCCTTCCCCACTTCGCAGTTTTTTTCTTGTTTCAATGCATTTTTGAGACAAGAACCTTTCAAATGGTGCATAAACATTGACTAAGTTAAAATTTCGAAATTCAACGATGGGTGGAAACCTTAAATTGTTTTAAAAAATATATTTTTATGCACAAATGAAGTCTTCCGTAAAATATTTTAAGTTAAGAAAAATTCACCCCAATTGGTTATAAAAAAAGCGTACATTGCGCCTGAATTTTCCCATAATATCAAAAGAAGGCCAATAAACAGTATCATTATTACATTTTTGCACATGATTACGCTTCCTCGTAAAAATCACGAAAAAATGTATTTTGACAACTATTTTCCAATTCTGGCGCTGACACTGCCGCAGCCCATAATCGACTAATTCAAAAGAAATTTCACGAAACAAGCTCTAGTTCAACGTGTTTTAGCAATCGGCCGGTACCTACGAAAAACGAAATTCAATCCTTGATGTTCAAAAAGGTCTAACTTAACAACTGAAACTTCAAAAACTAAATCGTAAGGCTCGAAGTGCGGTCACATCGCCACTGACGGGGTCATGCCTGCCGGTCTGGATGGTGGAAACATCGGTACTAGAGATGAACATCATGACCGTCTAGAATGTACTGGAGAAATGATGGTCAATTTCCATGCCGGTTTATTTATTCTTGGCGATACGATCGTAGCACATAACACTTGTACGAGATATAAAAAATGGGTGAGAATCTCTAGAGAGAATTATCTCTCGGTTTTTATTTCATGTTGATAAGAAGTTAGAGATAGAGAGGCTCTTTTGATGCTTTGATTGTTATTTGCAAGAATCTCATATCTCCATTCTAACGCTGTTAGTATCGTGATGGAGCTCAATATACTCAACATAAAATATAACGGAAAAAGAGAGGGACCATCAGGGCACCGAAGTGAAACGATTTGGTGAGGGAGCATGGGACTGCCTCCTCCTTGTCGTAACATTTCGCAGAACGAGAGCGGGTTCTTCGACCCCATCTATTGGGTTTATTCTGTCAATCGAGGGCTCTTTTCTAGTGCTGTGAGTGTGAAATTGCTTTGGAAGGAGAATATCTTCCCTTTCACGAAAGTACCTCTGCTTCCACCCTCTGGGACCACCCACACATTTTTGGCTTTTCATACAGGAGCATGATGCTCACAAGCAACAATAGAATCCTGATCAAATCGTTTTTCAGTTTATTCCAGTGCTATGGACCATAATCATCATCATCATTATCAACTAACAATGCGTGTCATTTACTGGAAGCTTAACACATCGGTCAATAAGTCCCAGGCCTTACTACCAGATGGCGCCACTAATAAAATATCAATATGATTTTTCGAAAATACCAACCTCCAAAAGATTACTGTAAAAATTTCATGACGTTTGGTTTATTATGTATCGAGTTACAGTGGTTTAAATGACGCTACTTTTGTGATTCTTAAAAACGATGGATTTGAAGCAATTTCGTGTGTTGGTACAGTGACGGACAAAACAATAAGACCACCGCTCATTGTAAAGGATGCAGTTGCAGGGCTCAATCAATAAAGCAAAACATTTAATAATTTCAACTAAAAATAATAGTTTATTTAATAACTCAACAAAACAAAATGGTTTGAAAGTAATAAGAACAATAGAGAAAAAAAAAACTGCCCTTCCAGCATAGAAAAGTAAGAAAATGATGCGACAATAAAATAAGACCCCTCGTTAATTCATTCAAAAAATCGTTTCCATCAGCTTTGATCATTACTATTTAGTGGTATAACTATTGTTCCGGATCACTTCTCGCACTCTCTTTGGCATTGACTCCATGAGGTTTCGACATGTGCTGGCAGGAATGGCATACCATGCTTCCTGAATTTTGTTCTTCCTTATTTTTCGATTTTAAAGGATTCACCGAATTTTTGACTATCTGCCAAAGATTTTCTATCGGATTGAGATCCGGGGATTGTGCCGGCCATTGCATTACATCAATTTTGTGATCCTCAAACCATTGCTTCACAATGGCAGTATGCTTAGGATCATTATCTTGCATAAATTGCCATTTCAATGGCATTTCCCAGTCAGCATGTGGTAGCATTACATTCTCCATGATCTCAGCGTAAACGTACTGGTCCATTATCTTTTTTATCCAAAAGAGCGGACCAACACCGTACCAGGAGAAGCATCCCCAGACCATGATATTACCTCCTCCATGTTTAAATGTTTTTGTTGTGTACTGTGGTTTGAAAGCTAAATTAACAGGTCGGCAACCAGCGTTTTCCATCAGATCCGATTAAATTCACTTTTGTTTCATCTGACCAAAGGATGTTCCGCCATTTCTTACCATTTTAGGGTCCGATCCAGTCCAGATGTTCTCTAGCAAATTTTAGACGGGCCTGGAGATGCTTCCGTGTGAGCATTGGAACTTTCCTAGAACTTCTTCCAATCAGATTCTTCTCAACAAGCCGTCGCTGAACTGTCCTGGAACTCACGGATAAGTTCAGCTCTTCTTTGATCTTCGTTGCTGACTTGAATGGATCAATGCTAGAAAGTCGTTTGATGTGGCCGTCGTCCTTAGAGGTAGTTTTCCGGGGACGTCCAGTTCCCACTCGTGGTTTCGGGTCACGGAGAGTATTGCAAACAAATGTTTTGAACCGTCCTAAGAATGCAGCAATTTCTCGTTGAGTTTTTCCTTCTTTCGCCATTTGCCGGATATGAATCCTTTTAATCTCTGTGCAGTGATAGCTTCGGCCCATTTTTGCTGAATTTTTCCTAGAACTAACGAAATATGATGTCTTGTTAGATGAACAATATGATGAAGAATAATACGACTCATCGATAAACAACTTACTTCAGAGGAACGACGGTATTTGCTACAAAATCAGATGAAATGTGGAAGTGGTCTTATACTTTTGTCGCACGTTTTTTGGTCCTTTAGCAGCTTTCGATGCGTCTGGCTTGGAATGTTTATTTCCGAGGCTGAAAAGCTTGTGGAATCTCATGTCAAGTTAGTACATGTGCTCGCCACTTGGTGTCGCATACGTTTAATTCAAATTGGCGGTTAGGACGCATGCATAAAAATTGCTCTATGCTGTGGTCTTATTGTTTTGTCCGTCACTGTATATCATTGCCTTTTTATGGGAAAAAAAAACACAGTTCAAGCCCAAGCTTGGCTTGAAAAATGTTATCCGGACTCTGACCCATCGAAAACGAGCATCAAACGATGGTTTGCCAATCGCAAACGTGGTCGTACGAACACCGATGATGCTAAACGTCCTGGTCGGCCAAATGAAGCAGTTATTCCGGAAAATATTGAAAAAAAACCCCGAAAATCATTATGGGCAATCGCAAAGTGAGATAGCTAGAGATAGTTGACACTCTGAAGGTATGAAAAAGCTGTTTTCCAAAAGGGTGTCGCGTTTGCTTACACCAGTGCAAAAACAACAAAGAGTCGATGATTCAAAGAGATGTTTGGAGATGTTCACGCGAGAAAGCCGTCCAAAGCGTCCAAAGACTCAAACATCGGCTGCGGAGGTAATGGCCTCTGTATTTTGGAACATGGAAAAACTATCAACAGCGACTATTATATCGGTTTGTTGGATCGTTTGAAGGCCGAAATCGTTCTTCGCAGAACTCAAAAAGATGCTCCGTGGAAAGAGTTTTGGCTCAGGTTGCTGAAACTGAAACATATTTTGAAGGTCTCGATAAATCATTCTACATCGAAAAGCTAGAGAAACGTTGGAAAGATTGTATCACTATGAAAGGAGATTATATTGATGAATAAAAATGAATTTTGACAAAAAAAAATCCTACTTATACCCAGGACTTGACCGATGTGTTAACATCTTAACTCAAGTTAGCCTCGAAGTTTTGCTGCGTGATAATGGATATGAAACTCATGTGCTGGAAGACTTTGAGCAGCTTCCCGGAATGTCTTATTATACTGCCATGCAACGGAACGGCGTGAAGGAGCATTTCGGGACGAATAAAAAGGCCAAGTTACCCAAAAAATATTTGGTTTGGCAGGCAATATGCAGCTGTGGTCGAGCAAGCCAAAGCTTCATCACTACCGGAACGGTAAACAAGGAAATATACCGTGAAGAATGCCTAAAGAAGTGATTGTTACCATTACTACGCAGTTCCATGGCCGCTATTCTGGCCTGATTTGGCATATCTGACACGGTCTAAGCGTTTGCAAATGTAATTTCAAAACTTGCTCCCGTATGGCTTCCATGGTAGCTGTTAAATATAAACAAACGGCATCGCTTATTTATCTTCAGCGATAAGCTGTCAAAAGAATACACTCTAAACGAGCGTAATCAATTCCGCTGTTAAAATTACCCAGCAACCAACACTGAAAAAAGGTGACACCTATTATGAGACACACTGTAAACCCATCATTTACTTCTTCGTCAAAATAGCCTTCAACTTCAGCCCAAATATTCTGCTCAATTTAGGCAATTTGTAACTCATTTGAATTCCTAGGGGATGGCGAGATTTAGTAGATAAACTACACAGTATTGCAATTTTCGTTAGGTTCTCTGATATTCAATATTTTCGCAAATAGTTATTTGAGATTGTATCGAACGTCTTTACCACCCAGTTTCTCGGTGCTCCAAGATCCAGAAGATGAACTCAACTAGGTCCATTACCCACGTCGACTGTTGTTTTCTGAACTCTCGTGTCACATTACTGCCACCAGGCCGAAATGTGATGTGATGTGCACAACATTCTTAGCCTGAGGGTAGTTCGATGTTTGTCATCCATCGCCGTCCAACGAGGTTACTGGAGACTGGAGAAGCGTTAATTAAAACGATCCATATTGACAGCTGACGGTAATTAAACCCAGTCGGAGAACAACTACGTGCGAGTGTATGTACGTGTGTGTGTGTATTATTGCAAGAAAGTGGAACAAATTCACATCTGTACGCCATTTGGCAACAATTTATGGAGGAGATACTTGTAGCAAAACGGTTCCATGTGTTTGTCAGATACTAACAATCGCAATTCGCTTCGAAGGTTTGACAAACTTGTTAAATCTCGGAACGAAAACAACACTCAAGATGGTTAGAATTACACTTCGTTCGAACGCACCAGCAGGAAAAGAAAGGAGGAAATACCGATCCAACCGAAATGCACCCATCCGTTACTATTTTGTTTCCTACCAATTGATTCGTAGGAGCAGCGTTATCTTTCAACTTGCTGACTTAATCCCTCGGTGACTCGATCCAATAATGAACTAGTGGAAAACAAAACAAAAAATGCAGAAGAACGGAGGCAATAACAATCACACAATAATAGCATCAACAACAACAATAAGAGCAACGGTAGCTCGATTAAACGCGACCGGCAGAGGCAAAATGAATGGGATTAAATAATTGGCTGAACGCGCGAATGTGCGGCAGCTATTGAGATGAGCGTGGATGATCAAGCGTGACATGAAGGTGGTGAGGGGGGAGGGCAAAGTATCACGAAGATAAAAAAAAACTGTTGTTGCAATAGAATATCTTGCGAATGGGCGGTTGTTTTGAACGAGAGATGGGAGACAACGGTGACGAGTCTTTGGCGTATCGTGATCAACATGGAATGAAACGAATTGATGATGGGTTGATGGTGTGGCGGGTATCACACACACACACACGCACTCATAGACAGTGCAGGTGGAGGAGGAGCAAGGGGATCATTCGAATGAAAAGAAGACGAAGGAAAACAGTTACTTCACGGGCGAGAGCGCTATAGAAACGCAACATCAACAGCAAAGCGGTGTGCTTATCGGGAATGGAAATGGCAATAGGAACTGGTAAAGTAGCAGCGTCGGAAAAGAAGAACTGGATTGGGGGGTAAAGCACACCAAAATAACAATAAAGACGGGCGGCGGCAGGCTGGTGTGTAAACTGTTCCTGAAATAAAGCGCTTCATTGGTGCTTCGTTTTTGAGAAACATCATAATTCGAGTAATTCATGATAAGGGCCGGAAAGCCAATGATGCCGTTGTCCCCCCTGACCCCCCCCCCCCCTAAATATTGGTTTTATATTTAGAATTGTTATATTTATTTACATTTTTTTTTAATTATTTAAAA
This sequence comes from Aedes japonicus, assembly GCA_034211315.2. Taxonomy (NCBI): domain Eukaryota; kingdom Metazoa; phylum Arthropoda; class Insecta; order Diptera; family Culicidae; genus Aedes; species Aedes japonicus. Next base: position 1,244 of record JASCZW010020350.1, on the reverse strand, counting down.
TGTTTGTCAGATTGTCCCTTTAGTTGTAGCAAAACAGGGCGAAAATTGGATATTTATGAGAATTTTTTTAAATAGTAAGAACTAAAAATTTCATTACAATCATTTTCTTTTGATCAAGAACCCAACCTATCTAACCTAACGTATCGAAGTAACTCTCTCTGAACCTGTAATGTTACACTCAAAAAAATCAACACATTGTTTTCACGTGAAATTACACGTAACTTTCACCTGAACACGTAACCAAACACGTAACATTTATGTGATTTTCAAGTAGAATGTGAATTCACGTAACTCTGAAAAAAAAGCAGCAAGCCGTGCTTTAAAACTGACGTGTTTTGTTTTTGCTGCGTCGTTTTCGCGAAAAAAATCAAACAATAATTCGTAATTTAACTTTAACTAACAGTGAAATCATAAAATATCCGCGTGCTTTGGGAAACCTGTAGTGAATACAATCGATTCCCACCCGAAATGTGTGACCGTCGATAGTATTTCCACATTTTGTGGTTATTTCTGCTGCGCCCCCGCACCCGGAAGAGGAGTTACATCAGCTTAGTTTTGCTTATTAGTGGTAGTATTGAGACATCCGGACATACATTATTAGGTTTGAGCATTTGTCCGCTTTGTCGCGAGTGAATCGATGATTATTAGCAGTTTTGAAGTTCGATATAGAGTGGCCTCGTATCGGGCATTTGATTATTGGCAGAGTGTGGAGTGCAAAAAAAAGAAGACCAGTGCGTGTAGAAAACGGCCATTTGCTTATCAGAAGCAGCAAACGAAGACAATGCGCATGCGTGCGGGAAAGGCTGCCACATAATTTCAGATGCGTTCACCATGTGGTGTACAGAGTTTTCTTATGCAGGTTACATATATAACAGGAAGCAGCAATTGGTGAGATGTATCTGACTAGAACTATATAACGTCAACCTTATTTTTAAATAATACCAAATACGTGCCTGGTTTAAAAAAAAAAATATTCTGAATCACTAAATACGCGTCAATCAAGCATTGCACATACGCTTGATTGAAAGTTTCAGTATATCACTACTGGAGCGGGGCTTATTGTGTACGAAGATAGCTTCGGAATGCTTGCGTTCTTGAAATGGGCTATTGGAGTCGCGGTAGAGCTGTCACCTTCTAATCCCCGGATTTAAGCTTTTTGCAACTGTAAACAGCAAATATGAAACAGTTGCAGGAAGATTCTATCCATAATACCGCTGCCAGACAGTGGGAATTAGATTAACACA
>JASCZW010020349.1:0-12388 GCA_034211315.2 Aedes japonicus | reverse complement strand
CAGAGAACAGACATCCAAGCTGGAGTGCCCACCATGTGTAAATTTCTGTAACTGCCATTTCAAAATTACAGCTGGTGAATCGTATGCTGATGGCGCCATTTGCCCACCTTGAGATTTTAAAGCCTATCAATTTTAGTTTGGTGAAACCTAGACTAGGCGGCGTTGTTTTTCCAGCGGTTTGCTTTTAAAAGTTTACACAGTAAATTGGGGAAAAAATGTTCGAGCCTGGATGTATGTTTTCTGTTGTATTACTTAACAGTTGGAAACCGGTGGGGTGGTCTATTCATGCAATGAATAACCTCACGTTTAAGTGAATCAGATTCATGAAATTTCTAAAGAATGTACACAGCGCTAGATAAATGATTATTTCCGTGATTAAAATGTCTTCTGATCATTGTTCGAGTGTACGCTCGCTTAATTTTAACCAAGTTCTAGCAACAATCAATAGGAAACTGGTGATTTAAGTTAGCTCACTGTATTAGAAACTCATATATCCAAAATTCACCATACCCTGATAAAAAAATAACTGAAGCAAACGATATCACAAATCTTCCAACCATTTCTTCAATGGTTTGGATAATACTCCAAATAGGTCGTTAAGAAAATCAACCATACGAAATTTATTAGGGCAGGGTGCCTCTTTTTTTCGCTTTGGGGTACTAAAATGTTTGTTTTTTATTATTCGCAGTGTTATTTTGACAAAATCTCTGATGGGTCCTTCGATAAGGGGAATGTTTTCGGGGGTAATTCATTTAGCTTGAGGTCGAACTTGAGACAGATGCGCTGACACTTCTTGAGCCAAAATAAAAATTGTTCTCTTCTTGATCATCCTATCCCTGGACTCAAGAAGAGGTCTATTGTTAGTTTCTCAAGGGAGGCACCAAAAATAACTTCTTAGATAAACGCTTGAAAAAACAAACATTAGCTTATCTAGTTGGGAAACACAAAAAATAGTTTATCAAGTTTGGAATGGTGCAAAATAAAAATTACACATATAAAGAACACGCTACTCAAATTCTATTTCTTAGAATTATTACCACAAACACTATTAACCAATTTACAAAGAGAGAAAGCAGTCTGTAACTTTAGTGTGGTCCATTAAGTTCGACACGCCCCCTCCACCCATCGTCACATATTCCAACCCCTGCCAAACTCTAAAAGCCCGACGTAGGGTATGTGTCCCTTGACTCAGTCTAGTATGGAACAATCGATTACATTTTTTATCATAACTCATAAAGTATATGAGCTGGAAGCAAAATTTAACTAGCTATACACTGGCTAAGATATGTTTAATAAACCATCTAGTAGTATGTATCACGAAAAGTAACACAACTCATTTTATAAAGTCAGAAACTTTCGAGGGATATGGATGTAATGTTGGTCTATAGGCATCAAATTGGGTCCATTCATGGATGCAAGTTCGTCCCATTCGATAGATTTGTTATTAAATGTTGGCTATGTACGATTTTTTTTCTGATTTTTTGATTCAAGGCGTTCCCAGCTGTATTCGCTCTACCCAAGAAAAAAAATTACAAATCAAACTATATATAAACTGCTAAGAAACACTTAAGTGATTTTTACATAAAGGGCGATACGGTCAAAATTTGGTCAATATCAACTTGACGTATTTCTTTCAATTTTGCATTAAAAAAACCTGAACACCCCTCATTTTGAAGGTGTGTGTGTGTAGAATGTTGCTCCTATTTTGATTTTGGAATTCACTCTTCAGTTGTCAAAATGCCGTCCAAGCAAGAAGAGCAGCGTATCAAAATTTTGCTCGCGCATCGCGAAAATCCGAGCTACTCGCACGCAAAAGGTAGCACGGCGAAGAAGGTGGACAAGGTGGCTGTACAAAATCTGATGGCAGGGGTCAAGCGTAAGGCCCGGCAATTCGGATTTGGAAAAGCGGAAGCCTAACTGAATATTTTTCCTGAATTTTATACTAATTGAACTTGAAAAAGAAATTTAATTTGATTTTTTAAATAAACGATTTCACCGATTTACACGCGTTTTCCCTTGACCAAATTTTGACCGTATCACCCTTTATGCTTTAGTGGTAATTCGGCAATCAAAACAATATAATTCACTCTACACAGATTTTGTTCCTCTAGTTTGTGGTAAAATGAGCCATATGAAAAACATTCAACCAAAACTCAGACATTTGTATTGTATGTTACCAATAACAACATTTTTACTACGCTTTCCATACAACAGACTATGATTGGGAACCTAGAAACAAAATGTGTCCCTAACATTGGGTCTATGGTTTTCATGTAAAATCATTGTTAGTTTACCTATGTGACCTGTTAGTTTATAACGTGTGACTATTTTCTGTACATCTTTCTGCATTATTCGGCTTACAGGTTCAATTTCGGCAAATTTAGATCATTCGAAGAACGTGTAGATAATCTGTTCAGCTTAACCAGTAAAGTTATGGTGTGTAAAAAGTTAAGGAAATCGAAAATTACGCGAAAGTGAACAATTACAAATTGATTAATAATGTCTCAATTGCTTTGAAATAGATCGGTCCTCCTGATAGCAACATGATTTTGTTGTTGAAGGAGATGTTCGCTCATCACCATGAGGCACCAAGAGTGAACAACAATGTTTTTGGCTAGAATTGAAAGATATGAAGAGAAAGTTTTTGATAGTTCCGCTAGTGTGCGGCAGGCTTGGAAATTTAACAGATGTTTTTTATGAAAATTGAGCGAAAAGGGCATGTGTACAGTGGTACTCGAACCAACGACATTTTTGCCTAACATCCCACTGCGGGGTAGGTCGAAGCACGGACTATGTCCGCCACTTCAACAGGCAAAAATGTCCGGTTGGAAGACGCTCGTGTACCACTGTGGCTTGTATAGTTATTCTAGCGATCTATTGTGTGCACTCTGTTTACTGATGCGCACATGGGAGAGGAACTCTCTCCTTTTTTGGGTTTGTTTTTGATTCGCACCGACTGACGATCACTAAAGTTTTTCTCGTCGTCTCCAACGTAGAGACCTCGGAGAGAAACACCGTGAAGCGATGCGATACTGGTCCCCACCAGTATAATTAATGGTTACCACCATTTATGGTTTCACATACATTAATTGTTATTTTATATATTCTCCGATAACGATAACTTTAGTGATCGTCAATTGGTGCGAATCAAAAACAAACCCAAAAAAGGAGAGAGTTCCTCTCCCATGTGCGCATCAGTAAACAGAGTGCTATGTTTCCGAGCCTGCCGCACACTAGCGGAACTATCAAAAACTTTCTCTTCATATCTTTCAATTCTAGCCAAAAACATTGTTGTTCACTCTTGGTGCCTCATGGTGATGAGCGAACATCTCCTTCAACATCATAATCGTTACTCCTCGCACGGAGAATATATAAAATAACAATTAATGTATGATTTTGTTGATTATCGCTGAAATAATGACATATTTGGTACATAGGACGAACCAAGGAGCTAGGCTAACATTACATCCCGTTACCCTACTTAATGGTTTCCAACATCCTTGCTTTTGTGCCTCAGCTTATTTTCAACAATCTGCTTGAGTTGATACAGGTAGATTAATCCAATTCTCTTTCAAAAAAAAAATCATCCAGAAAATATTTTCGCGTCTCCACTTCTAAATTTAATCGGTTTTCGAAAAGATCATCTCGAAAATGAGTGACGAAATTAATTATGAAATTATTATGAATTCAACTCAAATTTAAGGCATTCCACAAGAAGTGCCTCATTGGAATCGAGCGCAGCATTTCAGTCGATTTTCAATCAATTCTCAGCGAAAAGTTTCCGATTAAAGATTATTTGAATGGTACGTATACCCATGGATTTGTATAATTCAAGTCAACTGAACCCAAATATGAGTTTACATCTGTGACCGTACAACACAAAGTTGTGTGCAATTCTTCACACTATTTTTAAACTATCCACATTAGATTCAATTTACCCAAATTTGAAAGAACTTGTCCTACCAAAAATAGCTTCAAGTTGAAGCATGGATAACGTTCATTAAATTCAAATCGACGTTTTTGTTTATTTAATTCAAGCTCCTAACATAAATGTCCCAGTGTTGGTTACGTTAGGCAATGACCAATTTGAGTGAATAATCCATTGAGAAACCCCTTTTCTCCCTGCATTTCACTTTCATTTTATATACGTTTTTAAATACGAAAAATGATTTGACTACCAAATATGAAATATTCATATATTCACCTGTACATATTTTGAAAATTTTGAAAGATCAAAACCGAACGCTCCTTTTGAACTGCAATTCAGGTATTCAATTTTCATTTCTGGCAGAATATATTAAAACCCCATTGAAAACATTTAGCCAATCGGCTATCGTTAAAAAAAGACTTCGTTTACAACCCTTATTTTCTTTTCAAGCAGAAAAGAGGTGAATATTCTAGCAATGCATTTATATGGACATTTTTTTGTAGAGCTATCGAACTGAATTAACGTGCAATATGAACATTTTTGTATTTAATATCGAAATCAAAGGTATACGAAAGGCTTGTAAGATGAAACACGATCCGTTTTTTTTGCTCGTAACATGCATAATATTTATTTTTTCGCGAATCCAAAGACATCTTTCGAAAGAAGAACTAAAAGGCTCCAACCCACAGAACTGGTTATTTGTAGTCATCAGAAAAAAGTTATGGCGTATTTTCAAAACCCATCCAAAATTGCAATTTAAAATATGGCTTGTAAGATAGAACACCATTCGTTTTTTGCTCGTAACATGTACAATTTTTTTTTCGAGGATCTTTCGAAAGAGGAACTAAAAGGCTCCAAGTTGGCCCACGGAACTGATGATTTATAGTTATAAAAAAAATATGGCCGATTCTCGAAATCCATCGAAAATTGCAATTTCAACAAATGTATTGTTATATTTCAATTTATTGTTGATTCCATGGCATTTTCAAACATCAAAAATATAATTCATATGTTTCAAAACGAAAAAAAATTGTTCCATATTACAAGCCTTACAGTGTTCCATCTTATAAAAATGATGCCATAAACACAAAAAATAAAAATAATTGTTTCACTTTACGATTTGTTTGGAAATGCCTATGGTTCATAAAAAAAACACCAAAAATGCTAGCCAACACAAAAGTTAATCTTTTGATATCGATGTGAAATGTCCATTTTTTAAGCACATGAAATAATTGCTATTTTAATTATGCCAACACGTTCAAACAATTAAACCTGGAAGAGCTTAATCGAATGAGTGTATTCACTCCTAAAGCAAATGAAAATTGAAGAATAGTAAAAAAATAAGGTTAACACTTGTCAGCGCGATAGTGTTGTCGCTGTGAATGTCAAAAGTGGCGCTGTTCCATCTTACAAGCCTTTCCTCTATATATAATTTTTATTTTAAATGTGCCAGAAATGGGTGCTAATATAAAAGTAGTGCTATAATCTATTAAGGTATGACACATTTGATGAATAGATATCGATTTATGTGGTTTTATCTTATAGGAACAAACGCAATGTGAACGGAAGTGGAGTGGTAACGGCATCCACGATGACAAATCACTCTGCTTTGAATCAACAAAATCTATTGTTCAAACGTTTCTCAATGCTGCCGACATGGCTAGTTGCTGCCTCTGACTCTGGTTCTGATAGTTTTTCTAATATAAGTTTAAACTTAATTTATTATTATTTGTCACTGTATTCTCGTTGCAGATAACTGGAAAATGAGTTGATTGAAAACGGATTTTTCTCGTGACAAATTCGTTATACCAAGCGCTGGAATTAGGGCATTGAAATTGCTGTGCAATGCGCCATACAGCTTACAGCGCACAACTTCCGACTTTAGGTTAAACGAGCATAACTCCATTTGCGGTCAATTGATTTTCCAGTGGATAACCATTGACAGAATATTTAATCCATAAAATTTCAGAGCTGACGTTCGTCAAACCACCTGTCTAGTCCGCGTTTTGAAGATGGTGAATATCGTGGGGCAGCGATATTCACTTGGCCAGAGTGACCTCCGGAATCTATATTTGGCACGATTTCCTGCAAAAATGTGTCTTCGAATATCTCTGTTGGGAATTTCTTTTGTTCTGTTGGGAAAAAGGTGCAGAGTGAATGTTTATGTTTTCATTATCAAAGAGCCAATAAATCATATGTTAGCATCTCTTAAGTATTTCAAAGCAGTTTTTGTGAAATTTTGTGTCTAATAAAGCGTTTTGTGAAATTTTGTGTCTACTAAAGCGAATACAGCTGCAAAGCCTTAAAACCTAGAAGTAGACAAAAAACACGAACAAAGCTGCATATGGTAATAAATCTATCGAATGGGATGAAGTTACATCTATGCATAAACCCAATTTGGTGCTTATAGACCGACATTACGTCCATATCCCTCGTGTGTGTGACAGTTGTGTCAAAGCATTTCGATTTATATAGTCTATATATAGGTAACATATTTATAAATAATCGGAAAAATTTGTATAATGCTTGTGGTTACTAGGGTACTCACATGTATATACTAATATGCGGATAAAGTTGTCGTCTTCCGGCGAACATCGATTTGGTGTAAACTTTTAACTAGCTGGAGTACATTTTTTCTGAGTGTCCCTTATTCAAGACGAAATGCTGAATGGAAGCTTGCGTGCAATATTCCATCCCTGTCTATTATATCTATCGATTCATAGGTGTCACTATGGTACAGTCTGTTTTCATGTGAACGCGATCGTATGCACGACCATTGAATCTTACTCAAGCAAATCGAGTTTACTTTACAAAGTACAAAGGTTGTCCAGCACCTAAAGATCAACGTGTAGTTCATAGCATAAAAGGGATTCTTACGACAAACAAGAGATGGAGCAATTGAGGGTCCATTCTTATCAACAGACCTTCTCTGCTGAGAAAGGAAATGCTTTGCCATGTCAATATCGAAGAAAAAAAATCCATTGATGAGAACGAGGTCGGTTTGACTTTCTGTTCATTTATTAGCAATCTTAAGGTAACTTTTTGGATGTATTTGCGGGGAATGAAGATTCTTCACATAACGCAGCCGTGGAAGGCCACAAAGATCAACTGGCTTTGGACGCTGTCATTCGTGGCAGTTCATGCGATCGCCGATCTGAAATGCACGATATCAAAACATCAAACGCAAATTGTTCTAACTTTGAAACCTCTGTGCTTATCACTTGCAAAGAAAAAAATCAGTGGGGTTGTGTATAACCGGTTGAAAAAGATTAGTTGACGAATGTTTCCAGATAGCAGAGACTAGTACGTTTGAAGTAGCGAAGGACGCTAGCCTAATTCAGTCGTAATTGCACTTCCAGGGTTACAATCGAATGACTTGAAACGTCAAAATAGCTAGCGGTTCAATTAAAAATTTGGCGGTTGCCTGAAGGACACGTTGAGTCCGCCTTCGAAGTAGGATTCTACTAGGACTGTTTATTTCAAATGGATCTCAGTTTATTCGTTGAATAATAAGACATAAAAATACATAAGGCATACAATCCGTAAGGCATCCACGTCGAGGCGTTCTTTTATCACTTCGTTTGGATAGAGAACCGGGAGTCCACGAGCGATAATTTTGACTTGTGCGCCCATTTCGTTCGACGTCAATGAGTGTGGTTGCGTCAAACGCTGAACCGGTTGAAAAGAAAAACAATTAAAAAAAATTAACAAAATCTGGCAACTGATCAAATGATAGCTGATCGGTTTTCATCGATTTTCTCTCCTGTGAACGTTATTCTGCAAAATCATTTTCCATTGAATTTATTGTTCAATGTGCAAGTTATTAACGTCTTCAGTGGAGCAATCAGAGTCAGAAACTGATTTGTTTGGACGTGATACGCCAAAGAGAAAAAATCGGTAAGAGAATTGATAGGCCTTAGTTATAAAATAAGACACTGGCAACAAAGCAAAATAATTTTGCAGCTGAGGGGTGTGGCTTTTTCCATATTCATCATTGAATGAAACTAAATGAAATAAAAAGAAGATGAAAATTTGAACCATTTGTTACCCGTTTTTGAGGACCCGGATAGGGAAAAACACATTTTCAACCGGTTCCTACAGAGATTTGTATGGGAGCAAGAAAAGGTAATTTTTAAGTAAAAAATTTAACTTCTTATACTAATAGCACTAAATTGTTATTTCAATGCAAACATTTTGTTGGCAGTTTTTCTAATCAAATGGTGTATGAATAAAATCATTGTGTTCGGTTGAACGAGAGTTATTAGCGTTCAAAAACCTTTCACTTTTGCGTAACGCTTTAAATCATTTTTTTTAAATTTTGAAATGACACCCGGTAAAGAAAAGAGAAAAATGTGCTTCACAGTAGCATAATAAGTGTTCTAAGTTTTCATTATCTAGGTTGCAAAAGTGACATGTGTCATCTTCAAGTTTTTCTATCTGTTTTAAATATTATTTACTTGAGCAGTGGCCCGTTCATATGCCATTGTTAGTACATTAATCTTTTTAAGATAAACCTAGAAGTTAATTTTAATTTTGCTTTACAAATCTTTTAGATTGTCTAGCTGTTGTATTATTTTTCCAGACGTCATCTATCATTTTTTTCATTTTGATTGAAATGACTCAGGCCCTAGGAATTGTTTTGATAAACCACATCTTGCAAATAAATCTTCTTTTTCATTATCTTTAATTCCAAAACCAAGTGAAAGTACAAGTAACTGACTTTAATGCGTTTAAGGCAGGGGCTGAAACGGACTGTCAGAAAAAATCATATATCTGCATGTCTGTATACTGAAAATTAATTTCAGTTTGTATTACGAAATTGAAGGTTCAACTAACGAATCTATTCATTGTTTTTTCCAACGAAACTAATTTGTACTTCTTATGAAACTTCTTTCGCACACACGCCATTGTCAAAAGCATGAAGCGTTTGTAGACACAGAAAAAAACATTCGTGCATTGTACGAAAACAATACAAATGGCTTCGAATATTTTGATATACATGAATGGCTGAAAGATCTACTATATTGACTCAAAATGTGATTGAAAAAAAAAACGCAATCATGTGGAGTTGTCCAGCGTTTTTGAAATGTTTTTGACATGGAATTAGATCCTGTTGTTTGGGAAGAGCTGCTACTGAATCCGTGGCTGATCTCACTAGGCCATGGTTATTCGTGAGAAGATACATGAACAATGAGTATGAAGTTATAACTCTTGACAACGCTTTAATTTTGATGTTGGGATGAATAAATTATTCCTGCCCATCCCTGCAGCAACATCATCATGCATGAGTACGGTAAAAGAGAAGCACCGATTGGCTGGTCTTCATGAAATTCATTTCGTGCATTATACAAAAAAGTGTAATGATAGCTTTTCACCAGATAGAAAGTAAGATGAATGTTTCATACAATAAATATACGAGACATTCGTTATATGTACAAAACCCATGTTTACGAAACGAATTGAAGCTAATTACCGAAAATAAATTTACAGTGTAGAGGCTGATCGTCGTCCTTGTGCTAGCGTGGGACTCTAAACAGTGCTGTGCACGATGGTCCGCTGGCGAGACAGGAGGTTGGGGAAGGCCCACCAAGCCGCCCTTAAAAAATCAATGCTACAAATAATACAGAAGTTAATACAGACCGGAACAATCGGCAAAGACCTAGGCGAACTTCAACCGCGTTATTTTGAAGTCGTAGAACTGCAGGAGGTTTGCTGGACAGGACAGAAGGTATGCAAAAGTGGGCATCGGCGGCTACTTTCTACCAGAGCTGTGGTACCACAAACGAGCTGGGCACCGGCTTTGTAGTGCTGGAAAAAATGCGTCAACGCGTGATTGGATGGTTTCCGATCAACGCTAGAATGTGCAAGCTGAGGATCAAGGGTTGATTCTTCAACTACAGCATCATCAACGTACACTGTCCACAAGCCGGAAAACCCGATGACAAAAAAGAAGCGTTCTGCGTTAGGAAACACTACTGGTGGATCGCCACGTTTCTGTTAGGAAACGCTGTTGGCCGATCATGCCACGTTTCACGGTAGGCAAATCGAAATGCTGGCTAAGCAGTTTTAGATAATAAATATGGTCGAGCCACGAGGCTCGTCCTCTTTTTCATCGTATGGTTCGTAGAGTTAGGTTGGTAGTATCAGTCCGGTATTTAGTAGTTAATAAAGTGTTAATAGAAGTTAAAGTTTTTAAAAGGTGAAGTTCGAATCCGAAATTCCTTACTCTGCGCGCAGCTAGAGCAAGTTTATGATGGCTGCCCGCAGCGGGAAGTAAAAGTCGTCATTGGTGACATGAACGCTCAGGTAGGACGGGAGGCAATGTACAGACCGTTAATAGGGCCCAACAGCCTGCATACCGTATTGAACGATAATGGCCAACAATGCGTAAACTTTGCGGCCTCCCGTGGTTTAGTAGTTCGAAGTACCTTCTTCCCCCGTAAAGACATCCACAAAGCCACTTGGAGATCACCTGACCAACGAACGAAGAACCAAATCGATCATGTTCTAATCGACAGAAAATTCTTCTCCGATTTCATCAACGTTCGCAATAACCACAGTGCGAATATAGACTCGGACCACTACCTAGTTGCAGTATGTGTGCGCTCAAAACTCTCGACGGTGTACAACACGCGTCGAATTCGGACGCCACGACCTAACATTGAGCTACTACGGGAAACCGGAGTTGCTCAGGAATACGCGAAACAGCTAGAAGCTAGAAGCTAGAAGCAGTGGAAATGCAGCTTGGCGCAGCTACTTTTGAGGATGGCTGGAGAGATATTCGAACATTAGGTACTTCTGCACCGAATCGAAAAAATGACTGGTTTGATGGCGAATGCAAGCAGTTAGTAGAGGAGAAGAATGCAGCACGGGCGAGAATGCTGCAACATCGTACGAGAGCGAATGTGGAACGGTATAGACAGGCACGGAACAGACAACATTCTATTCCTCGAAGTAAAATGCGCCAGAGGTAAGATCGAGACAGCGAAGAAATGGAAGCACTGTACCGTGCTAACGATACACGCAAATTCTATGAGAAGTTGAACAGCTCGCGCAACGGCTACGTACCACAAGCTGATATGTGCAGAGACCTGGATGGCAACCTTCTCACAGGAGAGTTGAGATGATTGAAAGGTGGAAGCAGTACTTTGACGAGCACCTGAACGGTAATGTTACAGCGAACGAAAGCGGCTCGGTAATGCAACTATCGTGCGATCACACTACTGAGCACTGCATACAAGTTGCTCTCCCAAACACTATGCCGCCGCCTGTCACCAATTGAAAAGGAGTTCGTGGGGCAATACCAAGCGGGATTCATGGGTGCCCGTGCTACTACGGACCAGATTTTCGCGATTCGGCAAGTGCTGCAGAAATGTCGCAAATACAACGTGCCAACACATCATCTCTTCATCGATTTCAAATCAGCGTATGATACAATCGATCGAGACCAGCTATGGCAAATCATGTACGAATATGGATTTCCGGAAAAACTGACGCGGTTTATCAAAGCAACGATGGATCGAGTGATGTGTGTCGTCCGAGTATCAGGGACGCTCTTGAGTCTCTTCGAATCTCGGAGAGGGTTACGGCAAGGTGATGGATTGTCGTGTTTTTTGTTTAACATTGCACTGGAGAGTGTGATTTGAAGAGCTGGGATGGACACGAGTGGCACGATCTTCAGAAGCCTGACCAACTATTTGGCTTCGCCGACGACGTTGATATCGTAGAATTGGGCTTGTGATTAATGCGTTGAAAACAAACTACATGACGGGAAGAGGCTCACGAGAAGACAATGTTAGCCTCCTACCACGAGTTAAGATCGACGGTGATGAAATCGAGGTAGTAGACGAATTCGTGTATCTGGGCTCATTGGTGGCCGCCGATAACGACACCAACAGATAGATATAAAAGCGCAATTTTGCGGGCAATTGTGCCTATTTTGGACTCCGAAGGACGCTAAGATCGAACAAAGTTCGCCGAACCACAAAGTCAATCCACAATGGTCAATCCACAAGACATTAATTAGACCGGTAGTTCTCTGCGGCCACGAAACATGGACATTGCTAGTGAAGGACCAACACGCCCTTGAGGTCTTTGAATGGAAGGTGCTGCGTACCATCTACGGTGGAGTGCAGATGGAAGACGGAACGTGGAGGAGGTGAATGAACCACGAATTGCACCAGTTGCTGGGAGAACCTCCCATCGTACACATCGCTTAAATCGGTCGACTACGATGGGCTGGGCATGTTGTAAGAATGTCGGACGATGATTCTCGAAAACAAACCGACAGGTATAAGAAGAAGAGGCGCGCAACGAGCGGACAGCGAGGCTGGCGAGGTACAGCCATGATGGAAACAACTTCTGTGTACAGCAGAGGCTACGCCGGCATTAGCCTGATTGGTAAGGTAAGTACGTTGTAAGCAAATCATAGAACATTTAAGTGCACAAATTGAGGCAAGG